>NIVC01000483.1:42500-106977 GCA_002269645.1 Macrostomum lignano | reverse complement strand
GCTTTATGAATCACAAAACAACAGAGAATCTATGCGTTTTGTCCAAGGACGCTAAAACTTATTTTTTACGGTTTGATGCGAGCGTATGTGCATGTATGTTTGTTTTAATGAGGTTTCCATTTAGAAAAAAGTTATTTTAGTTCGGAAACTAACAACGGAAAGTTTTTTCGCTTGGCTTATTGTTTCAAATGTAAAAAAATTCTGTTCTCATACCGAACCACGCGTAGAGAGTCTCAACGCAGCTAGAGTACGCCAGCCTATGCCATCGCTACCCAACTCGACTTAAGTCGCGCGAGAGACCCCAGGACCGACCTGCAGCCAGTACTGCCTACTCTACGAAGACGCGCACTACCAAGACGACAAGTAGATAGTAGACACTCACCAAGGCGATCAAGATTGCGTATAAAAACGCCCGTAGTCGAAAGTACGTGTGGAAACAAAGCCTACCGAGGGAAGAGTAGCAGCAGAAGCAGTAGCAGCAGTAGCAGATGCGATAGCACCAACGACCTGAGGGAGGACAGCTCCTCAGGAGCCGAAATGGACAAGGGGACCGGCAAGTCAAGAAAACGACGCGCGTTTGAAGCCTTGGCGACTATGCGAACTGCTTCGGGGCTGCGGACTAGGCGATCCTCGAGCAGCCGGGTCTTCTCAGTCTGCGTCTTTGTCTAATTCGCTCTATTGCCACCGGGTTGGTTTCCATGACTACACCGGTTATAGCCTGTCGCGACGCTTTGCGAATCGCGATTTAATTTTTCGCTTCTAGATCCGCTGCATTGAGGCGTAAGAAATTATGGATGCCAACAGTACTGCTATTGGTCAGGCCACTGTTACTGAGTGTGAGGCATCATGGATTGACGATACTTTTTAGCAGTCAATTAGCTGGATTATGACGTAAAAACTATTAGCATTAATTTTATAGCAATTAATCGTACTATCGTTTCAAAGGAAATACTTCTTGTAAATTATCTTTCGATACGATCGTAAAATACAATGAGTAAGACTTAAATACTTATGGGCTAATTTTCCCTTTTGACAGATTTTAGAAGCCTTCATAGAAAAATTCGTCGAGAAGCTCTACATTGTTATCTGTTTGTAAATTTTGCACGTGTATTCCATACACTTTACACTGTGTACAGTGTATTTTATGCATAAAAATTGCATTGGCACAGTGATTTTTTTGTTAGGTAAGTTATCAGTCCTGAGATGAAATAGGTAAATTTAAATAAAAAACAATCGATGAAAGTCTCCAAGTTTCCCATAATCATTTATCATAAAAGGCTTTTGAAATTGTCCATAATTTGCATTAACAAAGTGAAAAATTCAATTGCTGCAGAATCTGCTCTCCTAAAAACTGACTGACTGACTGCAAACGTGAATTTTATATTTGCATCCGTGAAGGCCAGAAGAACAAGTTTTCAATTAGCCTTTTCTGAGATTTTTATGAAATAACCGTGGGTAAGAAATAGAAAATGAAGTGAATAATAATTCTATTTACATGTAAGTCCGTAGTTTAAAACAGGTACACTGGACTAACTAATGCGTGATCATACGTGCATACTACTGCTAGGAAGCCTACTGTTGTAATTACATAATCAGAATGTAACGAGCCGTGGTAGTAAAAATAGTCGCGTAAAATCTTATTTCATTTTTCGTGCTCACTTTAAGATAAAACAAAACGGTTTTGCCCTAGAAAAAAATGTTGCTTTAAAATACCATCGAAGTTAAACCTTATTTATAGAAACTTTTTTTAAAACGGTTTTTTAATAAACTTTAAAACAGTTATTTTTAAATTTGTTTGGCGGCTATGTAGCCCAGAAATGTTACATTTTTAACTTGTAATTTGTCCTTAGAAATGAATTTGCATGTGCCGCATGTTCCGTCTACGAGCGTACAGTAGGTTAAAAAAACGAAAAAATAGCATAATCTTACAAAACTCCTCCCTCGTCAGGTTCATTTTTATAGTATAAAATCACTGTATAATACAAATGTATATTGGAAATACTATATTATGAAAGAAACCAGTCCTGACAAGAGTGTTAATGAGTTAATTGGTGGATGGTGGTGTTAATTATTGTATTCAAAACTTAGAAATCGGGCCAAGCTATATAAAAGGAGAAATGATATAATTACACCTTTCTATTAGACTATCTGATTTTGACTTTTTTAAAATGAAGGCCAAGAAAAGCAATAATTTTACAAATTTTACATTATAATCATTTATTTAACTATAGTTTTGCCTGTAGATAAAATTTCTAAAAAATTTAAATAGCCAGTTTAATTTTATTCTGTCATTCATTTTTTGCCAAACATTCTTTATTTTTCCCCTGCAATCTAGTGCATTTTGTATTTAAATAAAATATACATTATTGATTATGGTTCGTAATAAAATTATATTTTAGGACTAAATTTCTCACAATATTTTAAAAAAGATTCCTAAAAAATTAACGCATATACATATTGTTAGCTTATCCTTTCAGTTAAATTATATATACACAAAAACTATATTTAAGATATATACTAAGAGTTCAGCCAATGCCTCTTATCAATCAATCAATATACACAATATTTTATGTGAACAAATTAATTTTCAACTGTTTTATTCCAAAAATTATACTCTAGTGTTTCAAATATCGATTTGAAACACTAGAGTCCTTGCTAATTCATAAGCAATCAGCTGACAAAAATTTTACTCAAACTTAAAATTTTCCTGACTAATAAATTAAAAAACCTACTGCATGCATCTGACAGCAAAGTCGCAGTCTAATTATTGTATTCCTTTTTCGAGCTCAAATGCCATCGTTGCTTAAGCGAAGCCGGAGCGGGAGCAGCCGGGCAAGCGAACAGACGAGTGGAGCTGCGAGGTTAAGCTGCTGCACGATGACCAACCGTTGGAACTGAAGTTTCACGTAAGTGGAATATTGCTGCAACCAGAGGTCCCGGGTTCGATTCAACTTGTGCTAACACTTATAGAATTATGAATTTAGATATTATTCTGTTCTGAAGATGAGTGCCTGCCTGTCTGACTTGTGGCTTTTGGCCATGGGACTTTTCATGCTTATTTTCAACACATACGTTACCAGCTCTCTTTACTTGCCTCCTGCTTCAGCGCGACATCCTTGGCCAAGGGGTGCTAGACCAGGTGTCTGAGCAGATTGGCAACCTGCAGGAGAAGGACTATTTTGGACTACAGTATATTAGTACAGACAATCAGACGGTAAGGCCTGTAGGAACTGATTATTTACAGGTGTTTGAATTTTTTTAGCCTTTTTCAACAAATTGCGTCAAATACTCTCGTTGGTTTATTCAATTTTTACTCAGAAATGGCTGGACCTACGCAATCCGGCTTTCAAGCAACTCAAACGTGAGTTAGCAAAGTTTATTGTTTTAATCAAACAAGGATAGTCAGTTTTGATTGATAAATATTGATTTTGTTTTACAGACACAACCTTTGCAACGCTTTACTTCCGGGTCAAGCATTATCCGCCCTATCCTACGGATAATCTAAAGCAGAGTCTTTCTAAGTGAGCTGTCTTTTCTATGCGTTTTCAAATCTGTGTTTAGTTGAAAAGAAGCTTCACTATCTATCTGTAAACCTGTGCCTTGCATCGATAGATAGATAGATAGATAGATAGATAGATAGATAGATAGATAGATAGATAGATAGATAGATAGATAGATAGATAGATAGATAGATAGATAGACAGATAGATAGATAGATAGATAGATAGATAGATAGACAGATAGATAGATAGATAGATAGATAGATAGATAGATAGATAGATAGATAGATAGATAGATAGATAGATAGATAGATAGATAGATGGTAGATAGATAGATAGATAGATAGATAGATAGATAGATAGATAGATAGATAGATAGATAGATAGATAGATAGATAGATAGACATCCCAAGTCTGTGTTTTTGAAAAGAAACTGCACCGGCAATTTTGTGGTTTTGCACAGATACCTGCTGTACTGTCAGCTTAAACTAGATCTACTCGAAGGACGACTGTACAGCAGCAACAGTCGAGATATTGTGCACCTGGCTGCCTGCATTGTTCAAGGTATGAGAGAGGCGGGCGTCCCAGTCGTATGTGTTGGGCTTTCTAGATTTAGAGACTGCTCTACGCTAGTATTATGAGTTGTTTAGGAGTGTGCCTGGCGCTCTGCATTTGACGCCTGGGTCTCTAGTGATTTACTGAGGTCTCTGATGAGGCACCTGTTTATTTAAGGAAGCAATTGTGTCTTTTATGAGTCACCTGTGCCTTTAATGATGCGCATGTGTCTTAAATAAGACAAAGTGTCTTTAATAAGACACCTGTGTCGTATAAGATACACATGTCTTTTAAGAGACCCGTGTGTCTTTACTGATCCACCTGTGAGTGAAATGAAAAACCCGCACCTTTAATAACGCCAAAAAATTGTCGTTAAAGAGGCTCCTGTATCTTTTATGAGACACCAAACTTGGAACTCTGCAGTCATTTAGTAGCCGCTTTCACCAGCCAACTCGTATTGTGACAAGCTAAATTTGGCTTTTGACAATCCAACCAACAGCCGAGTTCGGCGACTTCGATTCAATAGCCGGATTCGAGCATCGCGACTACCTTGGGGGTGTAGTCCTGAGCCACAACCAGACTCCCAAGTTGGAGAGTCTCATCTACGAAGAGCACGCTACATTAAAGTGAGAGCTTAAAGAGATGCTCATTGAAGGAGTGTTAAATCGACTCAACATTTCTGCACTATTTCTTGTAAATGTTTTTAGAGGCAAATCCACACAAGAAGCGGAGGCGATGTTTCTAGAAAAGGCCTTTGCCTTGGACACGTACGGCATCGAACCGAAGCCTGTGCGGGTGAGCAACTGCGGAATTTGGGAGTTTGGGATCGTTGAAGGGATCGATTAGAGATCCACAAAGGATTGGATTCTGATCCATAATAAGGATTGATACAGTTGTAGCAAAAATAATAGTGCACCAGTCAGAACTCTCGGAAATTTCCATCTACCTCTATCTGTCTATCTATCTATCTATCTATCTATCTATCTATCTATCTATCTATCTATCTATCTATCTATCTATCTATCTATCTATCTATCTATCTATCTATCTATCTATCTATCTATCTATCTATCTATCCATCTATCTATCTATCTATCTATCTATCAATCTATCTATCTATCTATCTATCTATCTATCTATCTATCTATCTATCTATCTATCTATCTATCTATCTATCTATCTATCTGTCTATCTATCTATCTATCTATCTATCTATCTATCTATCTATCTATCTATCTATCTATCTATCTATCTATCTATCTATCTATCTATCTATCTATCTATCTATCTATCTATCTATCTATCTATCTATCTATCTATCTATCTATCTATCTATCTATCTATCTATCTATCTATCTATCTATCTATCTATCTATCTATCTATCTATCTATCTATCTATCTATCTATCTATCTATATATATATCTATCTATATATCTATCTTGCTCACAGATAATGGTTGTGAGCTGATGTGGGAACAACACCCTTTATGTCAGCAGAATTCTGCTTTGTGCAATACGCCTGCCGCTGTAGAAAATACCCAGTGGGAGCTATATTGTATCTGTACTTTTAGTGAGGCTTCGTTCCTCTGGCTTGTTTCTCTCTCCCCCTCTCTGTCCAAGCTTCCTTCTCACTCACTATCCCACTAGGCAAGCAAGCGGTTCGCCCCTCCCATGCTGCCTACCCGCTGGCTCTGACTGAGTCAACAGGCTGTTAGTGCGGGCTGCCTTTACTGTGTAGCAGGCCCGATATTGTAAGAGGTACTGGATGGAGTTCAGGACTTGGGTTTTTTAAATTAAGTGAGTATTTGATTCACAATCAGATGGCTAGATGAGTTATTAGATGACTCAGCTTGAAGCTTTTACTGTAAAACATTCGTCAAATAATTGTTTATACGGTTGTTATTTTTGTTTAAAAAGCCTTACAAGCGCGCCAATTCAAACTCGCTCAGGACCGCAACGGCAACTCGCTATTCCTAGGCCTGTCGCACCGAGCGGTGGTCACTTTTCACGGCAGCAAGCTGACCCACTCTTTCGCATGGTTGGTGAATTCGCTGTGTTGAAATAAACAACTATTACAGAATAGTACAGTGTTTATCAGTCAAATAATTATCTATCAAATGAATTTGGTTGCAGTAGGTTTCATTATAGTTTTCCATGTCCTGAGGCTCGCCCTGATCCTCACCTGCTAATATTTAAGCTACAAAATGAATAGCTCTGTTCATCCACCGTCTCCAAACGACAGGGAGTCAATCAATCACATTCGAGTGCAGGACAAGATGCTTCTGCTGGAGATCAATTTGAGCAGCACGGTGAGTTACAATTCATATTTTCTACGAAGCAGCTGCATTAGAGTGTAATTATAATTGATGGCTTTATATTAGATGGCTCTTTGACTACTTGCAGTGGCTCTCTGTAGCTGAGCTATTTTTGTGTGTTAATCTACTAATGACTGAAGTTATTTTCTACTCGCTCTACCAGTCCTTTTTATCTGCTCCTTTGCAATTTTTCCTGTAGCGAAAATGTTTCTCCCTATATTAATGATTTGTTCTCAATTCTGAACACAGGATGGTGACATTTCAACAGCAATGGCAGCTATCAAGTACAAGGTAAAGAATGAATTCCCTAATCATTGCAACAGTGCAATTACTGGCATCCATTTCGTTAACAATGACGAACAGATGCATTTTTACCGCCAATCGAACTAGTTTCAAAGTCTTAAAAATAAAATATTTTTCATCCCTTGCTGTCCTGCCGTTCCAGGTCTGTGATCTTGCAACCTCTTTGGTCTGTGACCCTGCAATATCTTTGGTCTGTGACCCTGCAATCTCTTTGGTCTGTGACCCTGCAACCTCTTGTTGGTCACTGACCCTGCAACCTCTTGTTGGTCACTGACCCTGCAACCTCTTGTTGGTCACTGACCCCTAACACTTCCCTATCCTTTCTGTGGCTCCACAAAAATCACAGAACAGTCACAGAAACAGTTTCACACGTTTCTGTGACTTATTGACGAGTCAATAGAAATCATAGCTTAGTTATTTTTATTCGACAAAGTCTCCCACAGAGTAGCAGAGTTAGTTGTTTTTCTTTAGCAAGAATTGCCACAAAAGTATACATTGAACTCCAACCCTGGGGTGGGCATTTTGCTTTCAACTCATTCGTTTTGCTCCATTGGTATCAAAACTCAAAGCCTGTACACTAAAAAATATATTCTGGCTCTGGTTTTCATCTCCCTCTCAGCCTCCCATTTCTCCATCTCTCTATTTCAAACGATATAATAAAACTATTTCTTACCCTCTGTAGACTGCCGTCTCTTCTTTTGAGAGCTTGAAAGCAGAAACCGAACTTGAAAATAAACTCAGCAAACTGGCCCAAGTCACGAGGCAGCATGCTTTATTACAATACGACTTACTAAAATAGCAGGGCACACCAACCATCACTTTTGTTCAACAAATTGAGCGAACCTCTTCCTTTTTGCTTTGAGTATAGTGAATGTTGAGTGAATAATGTGTGCACTGCCTCAAAGTGGCTCTCGACTGTCTGCCTGTCTGTCTGTCCGTCAACCCCACGCCTTTCTGTGCCTCAGAGACACAAAACTACTATAACGTATTTCAGTCTGGGGGTTGAGCAGGAGACCAGAATTTCCCAGCGAAAGCTAGTAAGTCAATGTAGTGAAGCTACTTTTCAAACCTTATTATATCGATTTTTGTCGATCAGCTCTCAGTCTGTCAGTTTTTTGTGCGCATGAACTGAGCGGAAGACTGCATGGTTGGGTGTGGAGTGAAGGGCGATTGTTCAAGAAAGGCGAATGGGCGAGGCGCGAGGCAACTGTCCTAATCTGTGTTTTTTGCCTACGAGGCCAAATTCAGCCTTGAACCAATTGCAATCGATTTACGCGGAGACGGAATACTGAGCCTGACTATACGCTCACTGCAGCTTAAGCGCTTATTACAGAGAGTGAATTTTAGCCAGCTGTATTTATTGGTAATCGCTATATAGGGACTCAATAGGGATTGTTATATTATTTTCTACTGCCCTGGATTTCTTGCTCATCCTCAGAATGTAAACTTGAACATACGTCCTGGAAATAAGATGGTTTTGTTACTAGATTTGATTATTTTCTTAGAAAACTTTATAAGTCTGCGGGAATAATATTACTAGCATTTCTGAATTGCTCAGGCCCGTCGCCACCGGGGGAACGGGGGGAACATGCCCCCCCCCCCCAGTAAAAAGCTATGGGGGGACATGCCAATGCTTTGCCCCTCTTCACCCCACCTTGTGACCCCTTGTGGTAATCAATAATTTTTCTTCAGGGCGCTAAAAGCTAGCGCCTTCCGCGCAAAAATGAGTGCCGACGGCGCTAAAATGAGTGGCTGCGGCGCCAAAATGAGTGCCTGCGGCGCTAAAATGAGTGCCTGCGGCGCTAAAATGAGTGCCTGCGGCGCTAAAATGAGTGCTTGCGGCGCTAAAATGAGTGCCTGCGGCGCTAAAATGAGTGCCTGCGGCGCTAAAATGAGTGCCTGCGGCGCTAAAATGAGTGCCTGCGGCGCTAAAATGAGTGCTTGCGGCGCTAAATGAGTGCCTGCGGCGCTAAAATGAGTGCCTGCGGCGCTAAAATGAGTGCCTGCGGCGCTAAAATGAGTGCCTGCGGCGCTAAAACGAGTGCCTGCGGCGCTAAAATGAGTGCCTGCGGCGCTAAAATGAGTGCCTGCGGCGCTAAAATGAGTGCCTGCGGCGCTAAAATGAGTGCTTGCGGCGCTAAAATGAGTGCCTGCGGCGCTAAAATGAGTGCCTGCGGCGCTAAAATGAGTGCTTGCGGCGCTAAAATGAGTGCTTGCGGCGCTAAAATGAGTGCCTGCGGCGCTAAAACGAGTGCCTGCGGCGCTAAAATAAGCGCCGACAGCACGATTATCAAAATAATGGAAATGTAGGAATTTAGTCATGTACATGTTGAAATCTTGGTTTGGTCGCCCCCCACCAAAAAATCCATGGTGACACCCCTGGCTTTGCTATTTTGTTCTTCAAGATAAGCTTAAAACTGAGACAATGGAGTGCAAACATTTATCACTCAACATTTACTTCTTAGTTATTTAGTTTTTATCTATAGTTATCAAATCATAAATACTACTAAATGAAAGTAGAAAAGAAAGGGTATTAATTTATAATTTTAACTACTGGTAAAGATTGGCCGTGAAAGTGCATTGTTTTCGTCGTTTTATTTGAACTCAAACAAATGATTGATGACTACACAAAAATATAATTATTTTTTTAGCCAAAAATTCGACTGCCATTCTCGCCGGTATGAATCTTTCCATAGTACAATAAAGCATGACCTTTAGAGTTTAAGAAGCACAATTAAATAACTGTTGTCGTTTCTTTTTTTGAAATAATATCGAACAAAATCAAATGCATGATTAATAACTAAAGCGGCGCAATCGCTGTTTCGTTGTCAAACTCCCAGCTGCAAGAAACTGTTAGCTGTTTTACCGGAGTTTTTAAAACTATTTTTACGTATAGCGAACGAGTTTAAACAAAAATGTTGCCTTACTTGGTTTTGTGATTTGATTTCTAGCGCCATGATTCTGTCGCAACCAAATTTTTTCCGTTTATAGTTTTTGAGGCACTTAATTATGTTAAACTACTACGCAGCACTTTTAAACGGTGTACCGCTCTTATTATCTTGTCCGGTGTTATGGGTTCAGCGTGGAAGCCGAAATTAATCGGTCTTGAATCGTTGTATAGCTTATAGATCTGAATAGCATCATTTATTTTGCCTAATTTATCGTTTTTCAACCCTTTTTGGGCCTAAATTTATTTAGTAAAATATAAAATGCTTGAATAACTACTCCAGCCAATCCAATCCAGCCTTTTGAAATCGACCCGTTGACTGAGCCTTTACTCCTAATAACAAAAGGCGCTTAAAATATTTTGCTTCCAGAAGCGCCATTTGCTTGGCTTCAAATGCGAAAGCAAAGCAGCTGCTTCAGCACTGTGGGCTTCGTCGCTTGAACAACAGCTATTTTTCACGTAAGTATTTGTGGATTCAAGCGTACTTTCTCTATGTACATTAAAGCACAGAGCAGGTACATTTCTAGGCCCGAGGAAAGGGCAGTTAGCTAAGATAATAAAATCTACCGCTCTTCTTTAACCCCCCGGGCCAGTTGGGGTAGAAAATTTTTTAACTGGTGATCACTGACCCCAACCCCCCACTCACAGCCCAATCAGTGATTTGTTTTGTAGATTTTAGGCGTACTTTCTCTATGTACATTAAAACACAGGACGTACATACTCGTACTTCTAAGCGGCCCGAGGAAAGGGCAATTAGCTCGTAGCTAAGATAATATCTACCGCCCCCCCTGCGTCAGTTGGGGTAGGAAATCTTTGGGCCACTCGCCCCCACTCCCCACCCGCACCCCCAGTCAGTCTGAATGTATTGTACATTTGTAGCTAGCTCGCTTAATACATCTACGAATCAATACGAGCGCATGTTCCTAATTTAGAACTGGCACATCTGCGCTCGAATTTCATAGTGTCGATAGATTTTTATAAGGATTTTTGTTATTTAAGAGCTCATCTGCAGCTCTTCTCGGACTGTCAGGCCCAAAATTATGTCAAGCCTGATGGTATAATCTTTATAGTCACGACTTACTGCAGCATTAATCCATACATTCGATTTCCAGAAGGCAGGGGAGTAAGCTGCTTTATTATTTAATCCGTCTCTTAAGTCTTCTCAATTTTCAATCCTGCCTACACCAATAGCTGCTTTTCGCAACTTATATAACCCAGAAAAACTCGTTTTTTTTCTTGCATGCATTCTCTCTCACTGCTCTTGTTCCCTTGCTCAGGCTCAACAAAGGCTCCGAGGCGCGCGTTGTGAAGTCAAACGATGGCTTTCTAAGACGTCGGCGCAACAGCTTCAGATTCAGGTTATTAAATTGAATTAATCTGGCTTCGCCTTGATTTCTAAATCAGCATTCTGGATTTGTGTTTAAATATGTTAGAAAATAAATTTGTTTTATTGCAGTGGACGTTCTCAAAAAGAGCTGCTGTCATCTAGTAACTACTTTCTGAATGTGGAACAGACGGCTCCTCCCGTAGTTCGGTAAGTAGTCCTCGGGGAACACATTTTTATATTACTTAATTTCATATCTATATATATGGACAGTTCGTTTGGACAGTTCAGACAGATATTCTGTTTCACTAATTGAAGTATTGGCTTGCTAGTCGCGTGCATGTGACAAATGAATGTATTCTTTTATCTCCAATTAAAAATTTTAGATTTTAGATTCTCTTGAATTCCCTAATTGGATTGGAAGAGACACTTTTTCTACGGAAAGAATCAATCTAACGTTTTTATCTTTATTTAAGTACGAAAACAATTAATCTATTTTGCTTCGTAAGCCTGTGAGTTCAGAGTCTGTAGAGTTCAGAGTCTGTAGAACTCAGAGTCTGCAGAGTTCAGAGTCTGTACAGTTCAGAGTCTGCAGAGTTCAGAGTCTGTAGAGTTCAGAGTCTGTAGAACTCAGAGTCTGCAGAGTTCAGAGTCTGTACAGTTCAGAGTCTGCAGAGTTCAGAGTCTGTAGAGTTCAGAGTCTGTAGAGTTCAGAGTCTGCAGAGTTCAGAGTCTGTACAGTTCAGAGTCTGCAGAGTTCAGAGTCTGTAGAGTTCAGAGTCTGTAGAGTTCAGAGTCTGCAGAGTTCAGAGTCTGTACAGTTCAGAGTCTGTACAGTTCAGAGTCTGCAGAGTTCAGAGTCTATACAGTTCAGAGTCTGTACAGTTCAGAGTCTGCAGAGTTCAGAGTCTGCAGAGTTCAGAGTCTGCAGAGTTCAGAGTCTGCAGAGTTCAGAGTCTGCAGAGTTCAGAGTCTGCAGAGTTCAGAGTCTGCAGAGTTCAGAGTCTGCAGAGTTCAGAGTCTGCAGAGTTCAGAGTCTGCAGAGTTCAGAGTCTGTACGGCAGTCCAGCAGCTCAGCAATGCAGATGCAGACAATTAACAAAGGGAAACAATGAACAACAATTTGTACTATAAATTAGGGTGAAAAGGTCGAGCAGCATGAGCTCGTGTCCAACTGTACGCCGACTGCCGTCAGTCCGCAAGCGGCTCAGGTACTCATCCAGCGACAGCAGCGATGGGAGCGACATTTCGTCGGTTAGGTAAAACAAAAAAAATTGACAACATTTTGTCGCAACAACAAGCGGCAGCGACTTGAAGTCACTCTGATCTCTCACATCAAGCTCTGCAGTGTGTCGCTTAATTGCTGGCTTTTTAAAATTTAGTACGTTTCAATATTAAGTTATCCTACATTACGCAAATTGAATAAAGTAAAGTAGTATTCACTAATTTTTCACATAAATTATTTGATATGCGTAAGCTAACTGTATTGTTGACTGGAAATGTCCACCATGATTTTCATTAAAATTTAAACATGCTTTTGCTTGTCTAACATTTTATGCTTGAAATTTAACAAACGGTTTGTGTAGCACTATTTAGTATTGACGCAAGTTTTCTTAATTAATAAATAGATAGATGCTAAGATAATCAATGCATATGAGGCATGTATAATGTACATCAAAGCATTAATGCATAATGTACATCAAAACATCGATGCATAATGTACATCAAAGCATAAATGCATAATGTACATCAAAGCATAAATGCATAATGTACATCAAAGCATTAATGCATAATGTACATCAAAGCATTAATGCATAATGTACGTCAAAGCATTAGCATAATGTACATCAAAACATTAATGCATAATGTACACAGATAATTAAGTTATCTGTAGCCTCACTTAGACTACGGTAGCAGCGTCAACAGTCTATCACGCAGATCCCATATCCCTGACCCCTGCCACTTCTATGAATCCAGCCAGTCCAGACGCGCCCAGGCCAACCAGGCGGAGGCCGCCAAACGAGACACCGCATCCTCTACTCGATTCGCAACTTACCCTGGTCGGAAGCGGCCGGAAGTAGAGGAGGCTATGGAGGCTCATGATCAGGCTTCATCGGGCGTCGCTCCAGAGAGCGATAGGCGAACTGATAGCAAGGCAGACAGCAAGGCAGACAGCAAGGCTGACAGCAAGGCTGACAGCAAGGCAGACAGCAAGGCAGACAGCAAGGCAGACAGCAAGGCTGACAGCAAGGCTGACAGCAAGGCAGACAGCAAGGCAGACAGCGTGTTTGAAGATCGTCAGGGTCTTGCTGCTTCCTCCGCCGCCGCGTCGTCTCACGCTGCTACCGGCGAATCCGAAGCTTCAGCGAAAGCGGCTTCTTCAGCTTCATCGGCTGCATCCGGAGCTAAGGAAGCTGGAGAACAATCGGCAGGCGTTGAAGTTGCTCAGAGCTCGGACCTCGGCCTCGGCGATGGCGCTCCTGCCTCGGAGGGAGACGCGGAGGTCAAGGACGTTCAACAGGATCAATATGCAGTAAGTAATTATTGTTTTCAATGATTTTTCCACTGTTATCACGATAATAGTTCGACTTAAACGCTCCCACAACTCGTAAAACCCGTGATTTCTCTTAAAAGTTGTAGCAGTTTTGCAAGTAGATACCTTTAATCGGGATTATAATCATAAATTCAGGAGGAGGTTACCGACGAGGCTGTCGTTGCTGCAGTCTCAAGCGCTACTGTTGAATCTGCTAGTCCAATCGAAGGCAGCTTAACCGCGGCAAATGGCAACATTAATCCAACTGAAGTTGATGAAGTACATCCAGTCGAGCCGGAAGAAACTCCAACTACAGTGGCGGTTGCTTCCGCGGAGAGCTTCGATGACAACGCAGCCGTCGCAGAGCTCGACCAGGTGCTGGAGCATCACGAAGTAGTCAAAGAGGAAGCAGGCATTGCGGCCGCAGTTGTGGCCGCCTCCGCCGCGGCGTCGAACGGCAACAGCAGCGTATCGACCAATCAGCACCGAGACACTGCAGCGACAGCGTCCGACCTGATTCGTCCAGTGTCGCGCACCCAGGCTGCTCTGGTCCTGACCGCCGCGTTCTCGCTGCTGACCCTAGTCGGGCTGGTGCTGTTCTACGAGGCCAACCTGACTTCTCCAACAATGCGAAGCCTTCGAGAGCACCCGTTGGTGCACGAGTTCTACGACAGAGTCTACGCGCCTATCAGGGGTCGATTGGTGTGAATTAATTCTATCCATATATTTTTGCGACAAATATACCTATTTATGGACAAAAAGCCATCGAGCCATATATTTGTAATGGGGATCTTTAGACTTTAGTTGGGGTCAACTAGTTCCATTTGTTTAATGATTTTATTAATTTGCTCAATACGATACGAAGTGTGGAGAAGTTTCGAAAAATTTAACGACTTTTCTAGCCGAGCAGAAACTGATTCTTGTTTTATTCTTTCACTATTTTCATAGAAATTTATTTATTATTTTTAACCTTTCAATATTTTCCTTACTATATAATTTTGAGCTTACTTAGTAAGATCATTCTGAATGGTGTAGTTACCCAACCTATTTTATGGTAAAATTTGCACAGTTTAGGTGTCAAATCCGTTGATAAAAACGTAGGGAATGCCTTTTTAAGCAAAATGGAGGGGCAAAATGAATGTCAATCTAAAACGCGTCGCTTTCATTAGAGAGCACACTCGGTAATTTCTTTCTTATTTCTAACTATCACGTACCATAAAACTTTTGGGTTTCATACGAGCCATGCACTATCCTATATACTAAAAATGAAATGTGTGTCTCTGTGAGATAGATTTCAGAAAAAACGGCTTAACCGATTTTCTTCAAACTTGCACCATTTGATCAGAAATTTTTCTGGGACGGTACATGCATCTTGGCTAAGAAATTGCTCAATTTTAAAGGGATTAAATATTCGAAAAACATGCTTTTTTGCAAAGGTCAAGCCAAATTTTTGACTTGAAATGCATTGTAAGAATGCTAGAGAAAAAACTGACTGACTGAATTCCGATTGTGATAAAGATTGCATCACAAAAAGTTGAAAACAGTGTCAAAGAAATGCACACACGACTTGATAGAAATTGCGTAACCAATATTGCTAACTTAAATTGGGACTGATACTGGCTGACTGAGAAATTGATTATGTCATAACTTTTTACTCCAATTGACTTGCTGTAAGAATTGAATTAAAAGGGCCACAATTCATGTTCTCAAATTAAAAAGAGATAGCCTAGATGCGAGTAGACTGGACTGCTAATGTAGTGACCTGGGTTCGAATCTTAGTAGAGCAAAATAATTTTTTTGTTAAAACACCCTAAAAACACAAAATGCTAAACATAAAAGGGCCATCATGCCAAGCATATACGTGCCTCCATGTCGAACATTAAAGAGCCACCATGTCAAACATCAAAGAGCCACCATGTCAAACATAAAAGAGCCACAATGTCCAACATTAGAGCCACCATGTCGAACATTAAAGAGCTACCATGTCAAACATTAAAGAGCCACCATTTCGAACATTAAAGGGCCACAATGTCAAAAATTAAAGAGTTACCATGTAAACATAATAGAGCCACCATGTCAAACATTAAAGAGCCACTATATCAAACATTAAAGAGCTACCATTTCAAACATAAAAGAACCATCATGTCAACCAGAAAAGAGCCACCATGTCAAACATTAAAGGGCCACCATGTCTAATATAAAAGAGCCATTCATGTTGAACATAAAGGAGCCACTATGTTGACATTAAAGAGCCACCATGTCAAACATTAAAGAGCCACCATTTCAAACATAAAAGAGCCACTATATCAAACATTAAAGAGCTACCATTTCAAACATAAAAGAACCATCATGTCAAGCAGAAAAGAGCCACCATGTCAAACATTAAAGAGCCACCATTTCAAACATAAAAGAGCCACCATGTCAAACATAAAAGAGCCACTATGTAAAACATATATGTGACTCTATATCAAACATATACGTGACTTCATGTTGAACATTAAAGAGCCATCATGCTGAACATTAAAGAGCCACCATGTCAAACATATAAGAGACTTTATTTCAAACAAAAAGAGCTACCATGTTGAACATTAAAGAGCCACTATAAAACAAAAAAAACATTTCGACCATTAAAGAGCCACCATGTCGAACATTAAAGAGCTACCATATCAAACATTAAAGAACCACCATGTCAAACTTTAAAGTGCCATCGTGTCGAACATTAAAGAGCTACCATGTCAAACATTAAAGAGCCACCATGTCAAACATTAAAGTGCCATCGTGTCGAACATTAAAGAGCCACTATGTTGAACATTAAAGAGCCACCATGTCAAACATTAAAGAGCCACAATTTTGAACATTAAAGAGTCACCATGTCAAACATTAAAGAGCCACTTTGTTGAATATTAAAGAGCCACTATGTCAAACATTAAAAAGCCACCATGTCAAACATTAAAGAGCCACCATGTCGAACATAAAGGAGCCACCATGTTGAACATAAAGGAGCCACCATGTTGAACATAAAAGAACCACCATGTAGAACATAAAAGAGCCACCATGTCTGATATAAAAGAGCCACCATTTCGAACATAAAAGAGCCACCATGTTGAAAATTAAAGAGCCAACCTGTAAAACATTTAAAAGATTCACCATGTCAAACATATAAGTGACTTCATTTCAAACATAAAAGAGCCACCATGTCAAACATTAAAGAGCCACAATTTTGAACATTAAAGAGTCACCATGTCAAACATATAAGTGACTTCATTTCAAACATAAAAGAGCCACCATGTCAAACATTAAAGAGCCACCATTTTGAACATTAAAGAGTCATTATGTCAAACATTAAAGAGCCACTTTGTTGAATATTAAAGAGCCACTATGTCAAACATTAAAAAGCCACCATGTCAAACATTAAAGAGCCACCATGTCGAACATAAAGGAGCCACCATGTTGAACATAAAGGAGCCACCATGTCGAACATAAAAGAACCACCATGTAGAACATAAAAGAGCCACCATGTTGAAAATTAAAGAGCCAACCTGTAAAAAATTTAAAAGATTCACCATGTCAAACATATAAGTGACTTCATTTCAAACATAAAAGAGCCACTATGTCAAACATAAAAGATACACAATTCAAAATGTAAAAGTGAGTGAATTTTAAAGGAGCCACTATAATGCTAAGGAAATTGTCGCACTAGCTACTTATTGTCTGGTGGATGCTTGCTATTTGGGGATGCTATCTATCTGGGGGATTCTTGCTATCTAGGGGGTGCTTGCTATCTGGGGGATGCTTGCTATCTGGGGGATGCTTGCTATCTGGGGATGCTTGCTATCTGGGGGATGCTTGCTATTTGGTTGATGCTTGCAATCTGGGGGATGCTTGCTATCTGGGGGATGCTTGCTGTCTTGGGATGATTTTTTTTGCATTGCACTTCATTTGAGTAGTTTGTTTGTTTTCTTTGTGAAAGCTTTATTTGGCTATCTTCTTATTACTTGTAGAGAACAGAGATTCTATACAGATGTCCCCCAACGGGGGGCGAAGATTGCTAGTCATTTTCTAATTTTTGGTGTCGGATAAAACTAGAGAAAAGCAAAGCAATTTAATTTTTTTTGCTTCGCGCTGCTCTGCTTCTGTTCGCTCAAATCGAGGTTTTTATTGTGTTCGCGATTGGTGTTTCGTTTCTCAAAGCCGCGGCCACCTCACCTGCACAGCAACGGCAGTTTATTAAGCACCAGGTACGTATTTTTTTAATATTGGAGAAAACCCACTTTACTCGGTGTAATAATTAGTGTCGTTTAAAAAAACTTATTCTATGTTTAAATGGGCTTCTCTCTCGTTGTCGAAAATGTCCGTGTGAACCAAAAAGAGACACCAAAAAAGCCGGAAAAAGTTGGACTCGGATTTCGTGTAGTTAATTTTGTCAATAGTAAAATCGGAGAGGGCGATTTTACCCATCAGTACTAGATTGTTGTATTAATTGCCTCGTTGTTTGTGCGCAGTCTGTTGTTGGTTCAAGGCTTATTTCGCTATTTATAACAAATCTATGATACCGGAATTTCCGGCTTTGTGATGCGTTGAAAATTCGCTGTATCGACCTGGATACTTTTGTTGCTGAATTTTGAATAAAATTTTAGTTTTAGTTCTTTCGAAAATGGCAAATCATTATTTTTCATGTGTCCAAATCATTTGTTTTCTCTTATTCGTGGCACTTCCTAAATTTTTCAGCAAAGTTGTATTTGTTGTTTTATGTAATGTTATGAATCCTTAAAAATTTCTGCACTGTGATATGATGTTTAATAGTAAACAATATGTATATGAAACCAAGTAATTATTATATTACGAGCGTACTTCGTGCTAATAATAATATTAGGGAATCTAAATTACCCAGTATTTTACACTTATTGTACTATACACACTGTACATGTATCAAGGACTACTAGACTATAACGAAGTGTTCCTAGTCGTCCTTGACATGTATATGCTGTTCACTAGAATATAATTTGATATGATGTACTTTTATGCATACAAGTAAAGTCCGATAAAATATCGTTATGATTTATTTAGATATATTTTTACAACAAAGCAGCGCTGAATTGGACATTTAAAGTAAAAACAGTTTTAGGAATATTTATGTATACAACCCATTCTGTTCCCGTATTTGGCTGTTGTTTTGATTTACTTTATATACAAAACAAATTAATAAATCAGTTATTTGTTTATCTAGAATCTCATTTTTTTAGAAAATGTATTATTAAGAAGATTTTAAAGCGGTTCACTTCGATTCGTGATTAAAATTAAAACAAAACCGTTTAGTTTGTTTTATCAAACGGTGTCAGTACTTTAGCTATCATTTGCATAAAATTCGCTTTGCAATTTTGTTTTATCAATTGATCGTAATGCTGTTTTATTATTATTATTATTTCTAGTTTTCCCATCAACAGTTGCTTCTTGCCTTTGGGAAGAAATTAGCTAGCTCGTACTTTGCGAATAAGAAATAATGTATTTTATTATATTCTTATAATGGCTTTTCGCTTTAAACCAAAGTAACGAACAGAAAAGTTTTGTCATAAAATTGATAGCTTTTAGTTGCCACGCTACGGTGGGGGCATCCGGTTAAAAAAAACAAATATATAATTAATTTTCAAGCACGGACATTCGTTATATATAGCTACTGGTTTTGGCGTGAATTCAAATTTCAGGCTTATAATGCTTTTTGTGTGCCTTTCATTTTGAACCCGTCTACTTTAAATACATGTGTATCTATTTATTCGCAGTGAAGGTAGTGTTAAGCAGCGATATAAAATAGTAGATTAGGCAGCGGTAGTAGAGTATATAGGCTGCTGGCTTAGAGTCGGCAGCTGGGGTAGAGTAGGCAACGGGCCTACTATGTTGCCTGGTGTGGGGGGTATAGTAGGCAGCGGGAGTAGATTAGTCAACAAGGGTAGGGTAGGTAACGGGGGTATATAATAACGCGCAACTGACTGCTGGTTGACTATAGCTGGCGTGAGTTGTCACACGATAAAGGGGCCAGCTCCATATGGTCTATGCAGTTATTTCAGAAGGAAATGAGGAATCCATCAGCCAAATTGGATTTTCAACCCCTTTCACTGTCTCTTGGGCGCTGCAGCCTTATACTGAATCAGCAATTCACTTTTAGAATAGAGTGACGCAGCCGTGAAGCAACCTTATCCAATTTAAACGATTGCTTTTAGACAAAAGGTTACATGGAGAACTAGAACTATAGGCATCTGGAGTAGCGACTAGGACTGGCTGCTGGAGGGTTGTGAGCTCCCTTCGGTGACATCCGTCCCACAATCAGCGTTAACTAACTGACTGACTAACTGACTAACTAACTAACTAACTAACTAACTAACTAACTAACTAACTAACTAACTAACTAACTAACTAACTAACTAACTAACTAACTAACTAACTAACTAACTAACTAACTAACTAACTAACTAACTAACTAACTAACTAACTAACTAACTAACTAACTAACTAACTAACTAACTAACTAACTAACTAACTAACTAACTAACTAACTAACTAACTAACTAACTAACTAACTAACTAACTAACTAACTAACTAACTAACTAACTAACTAACTAACTAACTAACTAACTAACTAACTAACTAACTAACTAACTAAAAGAAACAAACTAATTAAATAACTCTGTAGAATTTTGTGGAGCAAATCTCAGTTACTAGAGTTTGTATTGATTCAAAAACACGATTACTTGTTTGCTTTGGGCTTCAGAATTTTGTCTGTGCCTACACTGCCGGCAGAATACTCACTGTATCAATAAAATCTGAGCAGACTCAGCGCTGCGCCTCGCACTCGCAGATAGTCTCAGTGCCAATTGTATGTTGTCAATGTAAACAATAAATTTTGACCAGCTATTTTAGTACTTATAATTATCATAGGAAAGGCATGGATGGAGTTTTTGTGCTCGCAGACATCTACATGTATGAGAATCAGTTATAGTTTGGGATATCTAGGGAGCATCTATAGGTCATCTGGATACGAATAGCTTCGTTGGAATCTGTATAAAAATATAGCATAGAGAATCTACATCGACATTTGCAAAGTCATCTATTAAAAGCATCTACAGAGATATCTACAGGGGATATCTACAGAGATATCTACATGATGTCTACAGGGATATCTACAGGGATATCTACAGGGCTATCTACAGAAATATCTGCAGGGACATCTACAGAAATATCTGCAGGGATATCCACAGGGATGTCTACAGGGGGATATCTACAGGCATGTCTACAGGGATATCTACAGGCATGTCTACAGGGATGGCAACCACTCAACTGAAAGTCTCCTAAAATCCACAGGTATGTCTACAGAATCTCTATACAGTTTGTAACAGCGGCAGTTGACAGCATCAAACTTGGTGCAGTTGGAAGCACTCTGCTCTTAAATATCTGGGAAAAATTCTAGCAAATTTACAAGCTCCTTGCAAAGCAATCTTTACAATCACCTTAACTTCTCCTCTCTGCTCCCTGGAAGGGGGCTCATGCAGAAAGCTTTTTTCAATCGATTTTGTATTTTATGACGGGTTCAGTTATATTTTTTATGGCCTAGCCAAGGTCTCGAAGCAGAGGCAGCTCAGGTGCGAGCTGGTTGTGGGCCCGATGTCGCCGGCGAGCCCACAGCCTTTCTCCTGAAATTATTTTTCTAATTAACAAGGCTAAAATGCAATTTAGTGTGATTTTCGTTGTACACGCCGGTTTTTGTGGTTTTCGCTGCTCCCTCAGCGCCCACATCTCTTCCCGGGACACCGCATCCCTGATCTCTGCCAGGCCGATGGATGGTCTGATGGATGATAGAAAGCTGGGGGAAAAAGCTCATTAATTATTCATGATCATCGATAGCCAGGCCGAACGTGGAGATGGCCTGGGGACCACAGAGAGGAGGTTTTTTCGGAAAATTAAAGCGAACGAGAGCCAAAGCAGAGATAGGCCGGGGCAGTGTTTTTGTTGCTTCTTTTTTCTCTCTTTGCATTCGGCTTTTTTCTGGCGCCGCCTGTTGCAACCGAAGACTACCGCAGTCGAGTGTCTGGACTGGAAGGATGTTAATCAACCCCAAATACTGAAATACTATTTAACTTAGCCCCGATTAGAGATTGAGTCCAGATTAGACCTTTTTGGTGTCTGTGAGTCCCGATTGGACATTTGGTGTCTCTGAGTCCCGATTAGACCTGGGAGTCTTCGAGTCCCGATTAGACATTTGGTGTCTCTGAGTCCAGATTAGACCTGGGAGTCTCTGGGTCCCGATTTTTGCATATTTTGCATTCTTCATGTCTGCAATGCGTTCTAAGGTTTTAAAGACACTTGGAGACTCCCTATAACTTTAATCGACTCTATATGCATTTGCATTAGCTCGCTGTCCAGATATTATCCAGCAGCAGTCCATGGACTCGCACGCAAACTATAACTCCACTGTTTGTTCACTGCAGTCAGGACTCGCGCTCGGCTTTAGGCACGGTTGTGCGGAGCACAGCAGCTAATCTGTGGGAGCAGACTGGTCTAAAGCATAGCTACGAGTATACGGAAGTGGAGGACTTCTAGCTCGCACGGGTTTACTGTCTGACAGAGTATTAATCCCCTATGTTAGTTCCTGCAACAAAAATGCTTCTGTCATTTCCTTAAAGCGGAGAGTTCAATGATTTGAGTAGCCAATAGCTGTAGTCAGACCACGTTAGAATCTGTTTCGCGCATAAACAGGTCCTTTTTTTAGCTCCTTTAATCGCACTACAAACCGCTGGATCATTTTTTCGTGCACACACCATGCCCTAGTAATTTTAGAGTCCCACGATCCGCTCCAGGCAATAGAGCTTCCTCTCCAGATTGCTGAATCTGGATCTCCTTGGCTCAGTACTCAACTCTGGCTCTGACAACTGCTTTAGGCCAATGAGCTTCAGCGCGAGGTCTGGCGCCCCTCAAATCTCCCCTCCCCCCCTCCGCCAAACGATCCAGCGAAGGGGGGAATAAAACTGCCCCCACAGGCCAAGCCCCTTGCTGCTGCTGCAAACCATTCCTTCAGTCGGTTTCCTTCCAGCTCCATTGCAGACTCGAAAATTAACAAGCCATGGCCAGCGAGAGCGAACAAGTTCTGAAGAAGGTGTTCGACAGCGCCGATGCTAATGGCAATGGCACCATCGAGGCCAAGGAGCTGGTGAACCTGATCCGCGCCGCCGGACACACCATCACCCGAGTTGAGGCCGAAGCTCTCATCAAAGAGTTCGACAAGAACGAGAACGGCACCCTGGAATTCGGCGAGTTCGTCAACATGATGAACAGCTTCCTGTCCAAGGGCGGGCACCGGCCCCAGTCCGAGAAGGAGAAGATCTTCCAGCTGCTGGACCAGAACAAGGACGGCGTGATCTCCCTGCAGGAGCTCCGGGCTGTCATGAACGACATCCTGAAGGAGGGCCTCTCCGACGAGCAGCTGCAGCAGATGCTGAACGAGGCTGACACCGACAAAGACGGCGCCATCAGCTTCGACGAGTTCAACAACATGGCTGCCAAGATGAAGATCTTCCATGCCTGAGCAACTACTGACTGACGGCTTGATGAGGCTACGCCCGGATATTATTTGAGCAAACTGAAACTATAAATATTTATAATCTGAAAAAAGCTGACTGCATTGTTAGAAGCTAATGTATTGCTATTGCTATTATCATTATTTATACCACAATCTGTCAGGGCCCTCTAATCCAAAGCTGTCATCACTGTGTTTGAACTGCTTTTTTGACCAAATCTAAACCTTAGAAATCTATTATCTCCATTCTCTCTAATTAACTTAATAAGTCTTACGATTATCAATAATTTTAAATAAATACTTAAATAAACTAGCGACGAATGCTATATATGGTGATTGAATCGTTAAAACTGTCCTATTAATAAACGACTGTCCTGTTGCAATTCATTTTAAACACCAGTTTTATAGGATATTTTTATAATATGAAACTGTCAGTTTTGATGGCACTGAAATCCCGGTTATCTCCCCCAGCTGGACTCTGAATCCCAAATTATAAAATTGAAGATTTGATTTTCTGCGTAGCGCTGACTGGGTTTTCACCATAGACGATTTCGCACGAGAGAAAATAGAGGAGAGAGAAGAGGATACAGTATATGAGAAGAGATGAGATGTGATGTGAAAGGCGCGATGCGGGATGAGAGCTGCGATGAGAGAAGAGATAAGAGAGAAGAGGATACGAGATAAGAGAGGAGATGAAAGAGATGAGAAGAGAGAGGAGAAAGGAGGAAGGAGAGGAGAGGAGAGGAGAGAGAGAGAAGAGGAGAGAGAAGAGGAGAGGAGAGATAAGAGGAGAGGAAAGAGGAGAGAGGAGACATGAGAAGACCGAGGAGAGAGGAGAGAGGGGTGAGGAGAGAGAGGAGAGAGTAGAGGAGAGATTAAAGAGTATGGGAGAGGTGAGAGAGAGAGAGAGAGAGGAGAGAGAAAAGAGAATAGACGAGAGGGGAGAAAGGAGATAGGAGAGAACCGAGAAGAAAGATGAAATGACGCGAACCCCGGATTGCTAGTGTGAAGTTTCAAAGGACCCGAGGGCCGGATAGAGAGGCTTCACGGGCCTATGCGGACCATTGGTCGACAGTGACAGGAACTTTGCATTTTATCAAATAAATATGTGGATAAATTATGCTTCCAATCTAAAACATAAGGCTACTTTGAAGTGTCTCTCGTACTCAAGTCCCCTTGCTTCGATTCCCAGCACTGTATTTAAGTCTGTCTTGATTTGCATGTGTGTCAAAATCTCTGTAATGGAATTGGTGACTCTGTAATGTAACTGGTGACTCTGTAATGAAATTGGTGACTCTGTACTGTAATTGGTGACTCTGTAATGTAATTGGTGACTCTGTAATATAATTGTTGACTCTGTACTGTAATTGGTGACTCTGTACTGTAATTGGTGACTCTGTAATGTAACTGGTGACTATGTAATGTAACTGGTGACTCTGTAATGTAATTGGTGACTATGTAATGTAACTGGTGACTCTGTAATGTAATAGGTGACTCTGTATTCTATTCTATTATTTCAATATTCTATTTGGTGACTTTAGGTACAAGTATCGTAAGTGATACTTCAATTTTTAAGAACTGATGCGTGATGTAGCTGGGGAATAAAAAACACTTGCATCAGAAATCGAAAATGCTTATTTGTATCCGAGAGGAGCGATACAGCTAGACGTACCAGCGTCCGAGTATGTTGATCGGGTGAACACGAGTGGAGCATGAAATATAAAAGTGCAGTACGCGCTCTGCTCAAGGCGCAGAGCTGTGCTGCTCCTGGGTAGAACAATAACAAAAAACTCTGGAAGCAGCAATATTGGTCTCGAATAGCTATAGCTTAAGCCGTTGTTGGCTGTGCTAGAAATTTGATAATACGGCGCCAATTCCACCTATCACTCAAAACTCTGTTTGAGTCATGCAAACTGGCACACACCCAACCCATGACCTAAGCTGCAATTATTGCTGTAGTGTGAAAAAAGTATTATAATTTAGTCTCACTTTCATTGCAGGCCACAGAGAGCTGAGAAACTCTGCAGTAGAGCAAGGCTTACTGAGCAGCTTTGCTTGGATTTAATGATGAAAATTTTCTTCTACTCAATTGTCTGCTCTAATTAAGTCTGGTAAACAGAATGTCAGGCTTGAAACAGTGGCCTTATTTCAAGTTATCAGTTTGCTTTCTAGCAAAGTAGTATCGATTATTAAAGTTTTATGTTCTATGAACAAAACTGAATCCTACACTCCTCATCATCTATCCTATATATAGTACTCATTATCTATCCTATATTCCTCATTATCTATCCTACAATCTTCATTATCTATCCTATATTCCTCACTATCTATCCTATATTCCTCCTTATCTATCCTATATTCCTCCTTATCTATCCTACAGTCCTCATTATCTATCCTACACTCCTCATTATCTATCCTACACTCTTCATTATCTATCCTATATTCCTCATTATCTATCCTACAGTCCTCATTATTTATCCTACACTCCTCATTATCTATCATACAACCCTCATTATCAATGCTACTCTCCTCAATATCTAGCCTAGGACCATTGATCACAATAAGCATATTTTGTCTTACTATTAAACAAAACAGAGCTAGTTAAGAGCTTGGCTCTATAAAACCGACTCAAAAATGTCATCGCAGCCTCCCTATTATGATAGTATCCGAGGCAGCACCCCAGTTCATTGTTGCTCTGTCCCAACCATTCCGGCTAACTTCAGACCCCAGCACTGCTTAAATATTCAACGGGTTGGACTCAAACTGACTCAAACTGGGCCAATACAGGCCAACTGGGGAAACTGCACGATTGGGGACGTGTTGCCGGACAGGGAAACTGGGGGAGAAGGGAAGCAAATATCCAGTTCGATCCAGCAATAGTTGCCCTGTGGGATGGCTTGAGGGAAAGAATGGTAAAGAAATGGGAGAATGGGGATAGTAGGAAAAACTATGGGTGGAATAATAATGCAGCCATTCACTCTCACCCCGGCTTGCAGCGCTTAAATGGGGAGGAAAATTCTCCCACATCTATCTATCTATCTATCTATCTATCTATCTATCTATCTATCTATCTATCTATCTATCTATCTATCTATCTATCTATCTATCTATCTATCTATCTATCTATCTACCTGTGTGCATTTGAGTCAGCTGACTATGAGGGCCACACACGTCGCTGGGGGGGGGGCTGGAGTAGCTGCAGCAATATGTTTACAGTGACACTAGCTGTTGGGGAATGCAACAAGCAGCAAGACAAAAGGAGAGACAGGAAGAGAGAGAGAGAGAGTGACTGAAAGCAGCTGCTTCTAAAAGAAAGAATCCAAAAAATGGAACGCCTTTCTTTTATGCGTCTTGCCAGGAATTGAAGTAAAGAATATGCACACACACGCTGCCAGTGTGAGCTGGGAATGATAGCAAGCGAAAGCAGAAAGCTGACAAACTATATTCTTCAACTGTTCAATCGATGTCAACTTCAGTCAAATTCATTCAGATTGAGACAAAATTTGCTCAGCAGAAGAGCGAGTCTAAGACCTGTTGGGATTTTCGGGATTAATTATTTGCTACATACAACACGGAGGGCTGGTTGTCAGGCTTACCATCTGCTAGCGTCTGTTCGTGTTCCCAGACGAGATAAGAGCTCGCAGCTTCTTCTAGTAGAATATATTGCACTGCATGGGCCCCGAGAGAAGAGCGGAGCCATGCTGCAATATTTGCTTAGCTGCTTGGCGTTGCAAGTGCTACACTAGAGAGACTGGCGCTGTACCGGAGATGAGATAGTACTCGAGATACTGCTGCTTGCTAAGATCGCCTTTGGTGTTTAGTAGGGTAGATAGTTGCTGTAGTAGATACACTTGTAGTAGGGTAGATAGTTGCTGTAGTAGATACACTTGTAGTAGGGTAGATAGTTGCTGTAGTAGATACACTTGTAGTAGGGTAGATAGTTGCTGTAGTAGATACACTTGTAGTAGGGTAGATAGTTGCTGTAGTAGATACACTTGTAGTAGGGTAGATAGTTGCTGTAGTAGATACACTTGTAGTAGGGTAGATAGTTGCTGTAGTAGATACACTTGTAGTAGGGTAGATAGTTGCTGTAGTAGATACACTTGTAGTAGGGTAGATAGTTGCTGTAGTAGATACACTTGTAGTAGGGTAGATAGTTGCTGTAGTAGATACACTTGTAGTAGGGTAGATAGTTGCTGTAGTAGATACACTTGTAGTAGGGTAGATAGTTGCTGTAGTAGATACACTTGTAGTAGGGTAGATAGTTGCTGTAGTAGATACACTTGTAGTAGGGTAGATAGTTGCTGTAGTAGACACACTTGTAGTAGGGTAGATATTTGCTGTAGTAGATACACTTGTGGTAGGGTAAATATTTGCTTACTAGACACACTTGTAGTAGGGTAGATATTTGCTGTAGTAGATACACTTGTGGTAGGGTAAATATTTGCTTACTAGACACACTTGTAGTAGGGTAGATAGTTGCGGTAGACACACTCTGGCCCCCTACTCACCGACATACTTATTCCCCTTCCCTGAACTTTGACTCTTAAACTTAAGGAAAACGAACAAGGCTAACGGGGGGAGTTGCTGAGATTCCTAGGCTCACGGGGGGGGGGTTTGCTGAGATGCCAAGGCTCACGGGGGGGGAGTTTGCTGAGATGTCTAGGCTCACGGGGGGAGTTTGCTGAGATGCCAAGGCTCACGGGGGGGAGTTTGCTGAGATGTCTAGGCTCACGGGGGGGTTTGCGGAGATGCCAAGGCTTACTGGGGGAATTGCTGAGAGACCAAGCATCAGAGAGAGAGAGAGAGTTAGGCTTCGGTCATGACTAAAGGGGAGTTGCTAAGGTGCCATCAATCAATGTGAAATCCTGCAATGCCAAGGCTTAAAGGGGATGCTGATACTGGGATCTTAGGCTAGAAAACAGACTTTAAGGGATTAAAGAGCCGACTTGAAAAATGCCTTTCTTCTGAAAGACTGAAGCATTTTAATCTTTAAAAACTTTTTAAATACGACTCATTGTCTGTACAAAACTTTATACTGGCTACATGTGAATTTCTCTTTCGAAGCAGTTTACTTATACAGGGTGTGCAGCGACCCCGGATTTTAAATCGCTAGCTCACTCCCTGTACCCTCGATTCGCGTGCGCAATAGCCCAGCAAAAAGTTTAATAGCAGAAAGTTTTTTACTTAAAAAAAATTGAGGAGGAAATTTTTCCCAAGCGTATTCGAACTCGTATAAAAAGTGCTCAAAATCCAGAGAGTGTGTGGGCTGAGTCCCAGACTGTGGGATGCAGCATTAAATTTCTGGGTTTCCTGTGTGTGTGGAACTGCAATTAATGACGATATTCTGAAATTCTCTCTAAGAGAGGTGATGATACTGAAATATCATATTGGGGATAGGGGTAGAGCCCAAATTCAATTAGCAAGCTTTTTATTGACTACCTTACCCTATCCATAGATAGTCATGCCAGCATGATCAATTACCTATCGATTTGTGTAGGCTCATAAATAATTTTTTAGTATCCAATTATCAGAACCCCGGGCCTGAACTATAATTAATCTTATTATTAAATTGGAATTTACATGATGACTGACCTTGTGATCTACGGTGTAATTCTATAGATGTTTTATGTACATTAATTAGACTCCATGAGGGGCCAACCTGCCAAGGCACAGAGTGTACATGCCTGGGGCCTATTTCATAAAGCATATGTCGGACAAAATTTCCAACTTGACAAATCGACAAGTGACAAAAGTGACAAGCAAAATTTGACAAATTATAAACGCTTCTTCGGGGGTTTCGTCCATAGACATGCACTAAGTTGGATGCTTCTGTGTGAAAATATACTTCCTCTTGTCTTGTGTTTTTGACAAGTCGCTGTGTATTAAAGTGTATGTAAAATTCCGTTAGTTACTCTGAAGTGTCTGCTGTCGACTGAGACGCGAAAAGTGGACAGCGCCAAGTGCAAAATGAAACTTTGGATACAACCTTTTTTTGCATTTTTCCCTCAACAGAGAAAATCTGCTTTTACAATGGATTGGGTTTCCAACTTGGCAGCTCAGTCTGTCACTGTCTCGCTCACAGCTCCACAGCTCATTCGGCGTCAGCAGTTTTTAATTTTTTTCTCGCTTAGGAATTTCTATAATTTTTCCTTTCTCCCATTTATAGTTATAGGAATTCGCTAGCTGTTCAAGCATTTTACAGAGCCGCCACACCTGCCGCCACTCCTGCCTGTGCTGCAGTAACCGCCTCTCCTTGTTGCAGTTTCCTGTCTGCAATTCACAGGGTTAGAGCCGGGAAGCATAAGCCCATTGAGCTGTGCCTCTCACAGTTCTCTCCCTTATATCGATTCTCAATGTGGCTAGTAAAGCTATGGGTCCGCTCGAGGGCTGGCCAAGGGGATCCTATAGAAACTAGAAACAGGATTAGCAAATCTTACTCCAAGAATAGGGGTGTTCGGGGTTCGGGGTCGGGTCGGGTTTCGGGTCGGGTTTTGGTACCGGGTTCGGGTTTCGGGTTAGGGGTACCGGGTTCGCGGTTCGGGTCGGGTTTGGCCACCGGGTTTTCGGGGTTTTGAACAATTATCATTCTCAAGAGTATTTTCAAGCACTTTTTACTCCTTATGCAAAATCCACAATGCGAAAGATATGCGTTGAGTTTCAGGTACAACTTAAGTTATATTTTACATACAATTTGAAACGGAAATAGCAGATAGAACCATGGATTCATTTACACTTTCTGGTAAATAACGATTGTCGTTTTTCGACCCATTCAGTCTTGCAGTTGATGATTTAAAAAATTACGTTCAGTAATAATTTTACATGTGCTACGTGTATATGACCGGATTTTCAGTTCCACGTTCAGTTCCACGAAAATAAATAAACAAAAAATCAAATGCATACTACAGCGAGGAAAATCTTTTTAAAATTAAACTAAAAGCATTTTGCAATATAACATCTGAGTAGACTTTACACCAAAAATATCTTTTCAATTGAACATCTGTGAGCTTCGTGGCACACCTCGAATGCTGAAATGGAGAGATTTCTTCCTGCTTTTTTATCTGTTGTGGAGACGCATCATTCGCCACAGCGGCAAAAAACACCTAAGCTTGTTTGGCAACGCTGGCGACCTCAGCCTCTTTTTCTCGTCTGTTGAAAGCACAGAAAGAGGTGGGTTCAAGCGTTGTCAGCATATTGAAGACCGAGATGCTGACTGTGTCTGCTGACGTATCAGCGGACCTGACATGCCACGACGCAGACGCACGCTGCCAGCAGTGGTTCATCACATCAGCGGTCTGGTGCTCCATGTGGAGAGGAAAACCTTTCATATGAGGAGCCAGGCCCGAACCCATTGATCAATCCAAACTAGATGTACATGTATAGCTGTTCTACGTTTTCTCTATACACTACATGTACTTTTTGCAATCTGAACCGTATGTCATCACAGCCTTAAAAGGATCCCCTGATAAAAATCCGTCTGTATGATCCCGGAGTTCCCGATTTGTGCCCAAGCAGATTCCTATTATAGCTATTCGGCTGCATGCTGCTCGCCGCTAGCTCCAACCCTTGATACCCATCCCAGGCGGGGCTCCGGCCTCGCCAGGTCTGGTCATACCGTAGATCCAGGTTCGCCAGGTCACAGAGTGGTGGCAGCCAGTGGGTCATGCAATAACCCGATGATCAATATTTGCACCTTAGCTATCGATGGGGCACATTTGGGTCCTTACCGCGTCTCTAATATAGCACTACCAAAAATTGTTATCAATATGCATGGGCGGGACAACCTGAAGGGCGATCTGTCGGTCATAGTCTGGTCATAGACGGCTGGCAGCCATCCATAGTCATACGATCTGATCCTTCCCCCATGAGAAGACGGTTCACTAGTAGGGCGATTACATACATGTAAATCATCATCAGTTCGACACTTCATCAGGAGTTCTGCATGGCGACACTTTGGCGCCGTTTCTCTTCGTGCTGCTGCCACTGGGTGCTTCGGACCGCAGTCTCCTCGACTAACGACGGCTTCCTGCGCTGCGCAGACGCATCGGTCGCCGCCACGGCGAAAAGCGCCTTATTATTATTTGCTTGGCTACGCCGACGAACTCGCCCTCCTGTCCTCGTCCGTTCAAGGTGGCATCCCGCCAGATCGACAGGTTGGTCAAGGTGGCATTGAGCGTCGGACTGGTTGTCAACACGCCAAAACCTGTTCAGGACGTCCTGTTGCTCACTCTGCAGGGCCTGCTCAGGCGGGGTCAGGCCCAAACCCGTCGATACGTGGACTGCCTCCTACGTACGCGACGCCAGGGCGCCCGACACTGCCAACGGGGCGGACTTCGTCCGCTCTCAGGCTCTGCGGCGCGCCATCTGAAGCACCCTGCTCTGTGACTTTGATTGCTAGCTGCATAATTTGTTGTTAAGTTGTTGCTGTTATGAGCTAACTTTTACAGTGTATATATTTTTTATTCATTTAAGTAAAACAATTAGTTGAAACAAGTTATACTTCATATAGTCCCAGGTAATTTTTTTCTAGTCTTAAGAGTAACTAAAAACTAAAACAAAGTTCATCTACGCGTAAATATTTAATACCATCATTATAGAGTGACAGTTTTGCTCAGCAAAAGACATTTAAGCATGACTTTTATGCTTATATTTTATTCTTATGAGATTTAATTTTCAAAGAAAGTGCAGATAAATTAAATATCTTTTTTAATTATATAATTATATATACATGTAATTAAAATTAAAATTAAAATTAAAATTATAATATGTAAAATATTATAATTTTATATTGAAATATAATATAATTATAAATTTATATTGAAGAGAGGGTGTGTAAGGAAACTTTCGTTCAGTAGTGCAACCAGAAATTTTATGAGGGGGCGGATTTTGGAGGGTAAAGTCCCGGGAGAGGGGTGGCTCTGTTTTGGCGAAAATTCGCTTGGTCCCCCTCTGATTCTTTGATTTTTTGGGTCTCCGCGCCTATAAGAGGGTGGCGACCGCCCCCGCCCCCCACCTGGTTGCGCCACTGCCTTTGCCTTAGGCATTCTCCAAGCAATTCGAAAGCAATGTGCTTTTGAATTTCGTATGCATAAGTTTCATATGCGCGCTAAAATGACTGACGAAAAAATTACAATAAAATGTAAAACTATCATCAAAAAATAATATTATTTAAATATTTATTGCAATGGCAATGCTTTTTTATTTGCTGTTTAAGTGCAATTGGAGCAGAAATGTTTTTACTTTGTTTATACACTAACTATTTAGAGGCAATCCGGAGTGAATTAATTTAAATTTCGGAACTGAACCGAGAACTGAAAATCCGGTCATGCTACGTGTAACATGGTCTGAACTTCTGGATTGATGAGGAAGCTTAAAATTTATAAATACACTATTATTCTCCACGCATCAGTCGCCAATAATCAATTATCACAATGATTACCTACTCATATCAGCATACAATTTTATGTAAAGACGTCACTTTTGTTTTTACATAGCAATTCTGTTATACCACTACTGACTTACTGTTAACTGTAGTCAAAAGTAAAAATAAATATATATTTGTGATTAACTCTCCTGTTTCATTGTATCATTGTTTTATCTGTGCTATCTCTTTATCGCTCTAGTTCTATCTCTACTGATATCTACACTACAGGGTATAATCTAATTTTATTGTACTCTATTTTTGCAGCTTAAATAAACTCATAGATGTAATATTACTTTGAAAGCAATTTCGTTGTAAGTATAGGTACGAAATGGTCCTGATTTTAGTTGTGAACTTTCATGTATCTTACTATTAGATCTTGGGTCTTGGTATTCCTTCCATCTCAATCCCAATCCCATTGCAAGAAGTATACCATTTACACCTATACAACAAATATAAACCTGTGTTTGTCCCAAGTCATTCATGAGCTAACGTCGCGCCCAAAAGGCTTACAATTGAAGTGAAGTACAAATGAATATTGTACCTTTATCGGTGAAAAACGTGTATTAATTTATTAAAATGATTGACCAAAATAAGCGTGAAAATGTTCGGGGTTACGTTCGGGGTCGGGTCGGATTTTGGTACCTGGTTCGGGGTTCGGGGTTGGAAGAAATGTTCGGGACGGGGTTCGGGGTTCGGGGTAGGGGTACCGGTAAACCCCGAACCCCGAAAAAATGGCCGACCCGAACACCCCTATCCAAGAATAGTTTTGTCATAGACAAATTGGCGTTGAGGTTTATATAGGAAGCCAAGAGACTCAGCGAGACCGATGCATCGGTTGTATAGCCACATTGGGGTGTAAGAAATTATGATCATTTAGTGGAAAATTTGGCACTCCTAATTCTGATTTTGGATCTCCTTGAACTGGCTGTTGAGTTTGGGAAGGATCGGAGCTGCTGTCAGGTACTCAGACGAATATCCCAGCTCAGTGCAGAGCCGAGGAAACAGGGGGGTGGAGGGGATTGCGGGGCTGGGGTGACAGCTGTGTCTGCTTGTGCTACAGGATCACACTTGGAATTTGAATATTTCAAATTCCGCACACGGAATTCAACCAAGATTCGTGGAGCGAGACTCAAACCTCATTTACCAGCGTCTACTAACAGTAGAACGTGCAGTAAATAAATTTAGACTCATCTCAAAAGCTAAAATAGTTACGAGATTAGGAATACCTGAAAATTTACATTAATTAGGAAAATCAGATACATTACTCTTAAATATTCTTGCGCAATCTTGGATGGATGTTTTATTAAACAATGAAACAATAGATGGATTTCTTCATTAAATATTTTATAGATAGATAGATAGATAGATAGATAGATAGATAGCGTACTTCGCAGTCCCCAACTCCCCCCAGCAACAATGCGGCTGTCAAGCAGGGCTCAGGCAGGCAGCGGGAAGAGCTGTCACAGGCTACCGCGGGAGCAACAGCTGCAAGGGGAGGGAGAAACAGACGGAGACGAGTTGGAAGCTGCATGCAGGAGGAGTAGCAGAGGCGTGTACCAGTCACAGGCTGCAGAGAGGTGAGGCAAACGCATCTCGCAGAGCTGAGAAGCAGCATTGGCTGCAGGCCAACCCCAACACGGCGCTCAAAACACTGCCAAGAGCTGCCTTCCACTCAGCATATTTCAGAGCGGCAGCAGAATTGCTCGTCAATTTGCATTCCCAGTCGGCCGGATAAGGCGCTGCAATACAAAAATCGACAGACAGCCACTGCTGTGAAATGTCCAACCAGAGCGGCACTGGGGCCGTCAGTCAGGAGATTCTACGCGAAGTGTTCGACAAATTCGATGTCGATGGCAGCGGAGCGATTGAGGCTCGCGAACTCGTCAGGCTGATGCGGTCTGCCGGGCAGGCCCTGACCCGAGCTGAGGCCGACTCGCTAATCCGCGAGTTCGACAAGAACTCCAACGGCCGGTTGGAATTCTCCGAGTTCGTAGCCATGATGGACGCCTTCGCCGAGAAAGCCAACGGCAAGTCGACATCGGCATCGACAGATGAAGATGTCGACGAGAGGAAGCGAATTTTTGAGCTGCTGGACAGAAACAAGGACGGCTTCATCTCCAGGGCTGAGCTGGCTCACGTGATGAACGACCTGTTAGAGGAGGGCCTGAGCGAGCACGACCTCGACCAGATGATGGCGGCCGCTGACACCGACGGAGACGGTCAGATCAGCTTTGAGGAGTTCAGCAGCCTGGCGGCCAGCATGAGGATCTTCCGTTGAGACCAAGGGGATTCTACATATCGGAGCTTTGAGCAGCCGACTCGTTTTTGGCCAGCCAGCTTCTCCTAAACCTTTTCCAATCTCACTCTCTCCCCGTCTCACTCTCTCCCCATCTCACTCTCTCCCCATCTCACTCTCTCCCCGTCTCACTATCTCCCCATCTCACTATCTCCCCATCTCACTATCTTCCCATCTCACTCTCTCCCCATCTCACTCTTTCCCCATCTCACTATCTTCCCATCTCCCCAACTCACTATCTCTATCTCCCCATCTCACTCTCTCCCCATCTCACTCTCTCCCCATCTCCCCATCTCCCCAACTCACTATCTCCCCATCTCACTATCTCCCCATCTCACTATCTCCCCATCTCACTATCTCCCCATCTCACTATCTCCCCATCTCACTATCTCCCCATCTCACTCTCTCCCCATCTCACTATCTACCCATCTCACTATCTTCCCATCTCACTATCTTCCCAACTCACTACGAGTATCTCCCTATCTCACTCTCTCCTGAGGTTCTGCATCTCATTTCTCATTTCTCAAAGCTCTCATTTCTCTTGTTTGTAACGGAAGCCACTCTCAGCCCTACTCAAGTTGAAACGAACGCCTTTTGTTGATAATAAACTGTTCTGTTTGTCCCATTCAAAAATAATCTATTTCTGATCATCAATTCCAGCCTGAGTGATCTTGAAATTCTATTATTAATTTTATTTTTCTGTTTCACGTTTGGATAAATGATCAATTGCAATATCGTACATTGGTAACTATTTGGCTTTTTGCTGCAATGAATTGCACAAAGCGTATCTAAGCTGCTAAAAACGTGAGATTAATACTCACTGAAACTGTGGCAATCGGTATTGTTCTATTAATCAATATTTTTTGGTTGAATTGTTTTTTCTATTGTGTTTGCTTCTGTGGTTTTTGGTAAAATCTGCTTCTGCATCCTGCATATTTACAGGCATAAACTGGCCGTATAAGTATACAGACCCTACTTGGGTTTTTCATTCTTAATAAACAATTTTTGGGACTTGAAAATCAATATGTTCTCTTACGTTTGTATTAAATTAACAAAAAAATCTTATCTTTTGTTTGCAAACGTAAAATTATTTTTAATACTTCAGTTGTCCATTAATATATATGATGGATTTAAATTATAACTTAATATAAATACAACGAGAATTTTGCTTATAGTGGGCGAATACTGTATAGGAATTATTGATACTCTTATCAATAATCGCTGTTATTTTTACGATTTACAGTGTACAGTCATGGCCACGGGAATTAGGAACTGATTTCCCGCGGGATTCCCACGGGTCATTCCCGCGGGAATCACATTTGATTGGCTCGCTCCACCCACCCCCACCGAGACGCGACCCTCTGTTGTGTGTCACCCTATATATTACCCCTCATTATTCTACTCCTCTTGAAAGATCCAACAGGGCATAAAAAATGGCACTCGGCGCCAAAAAGATCCATTTCACCCTTTAGGTTGGCGCTTGGGGGGCACAGTTGGAGTTACAATCCCAGGAATTCAGAACACAATATTTTTTAACTTGCAGACAATGAGACTTCACAGCGGCAATCAGAATATGCCTTCATCAAGATGCAGCGATGGAAGCAGATTTTGTCCGAGCGAGCACGGCGGCAGTGCGTGACCAAGACGAACCGGCTGGGGGATTTCTCAGTATTGGCACTCAGAGTGACAACACTGAACTGAAAGAGCCGTCCTGTGAAGAAAAGGAAAGTGGGCGTGACCTCCAGAGACGGGCCATCTGCAACTCAGTGGGCAGCTAACAAGATAAAAAAACTACGGCATCAGAATGCTGGATTTCGTCCTTTTCGTTCCGTACATGTACAGATGTACGTTAAACTAAATAATGAAGACAATAAAAGTTGAACTCATCTCATTAGGAATGCAAAAGAACAAAGATACGTGGACATGTATTTGTTTATTTCGCATATTAGAACAGTTCAAATCCAGTTCTATACGGGAACACGAATGAACTCTATCAAACATTATTTAGCAATATAATTAAACAATAAACTGTTGGCTTATTATAACAAGAATAGAATTAAGGAAAGAGAAAATTTCGTTGCTGTAATTATTAATTAATAAATATAGTTGAGCGTTTGAACCTTAATCTACGCCTTGCCCATTGATCTCTGTGCCGTTTCGCCTGTAGAACTCGGACTGAACGATGCCGACGCGGCAATGCGCCCGATCCGGGGGTCCAGCTGATTCGATAGCCGCTTGCCGTACACAGACGAGTAGAGAGTCGGTACCGGCTTTGAAATTTCCTGGAAATATCGTTATATCCAGGAACCGTGTTAAAACGGATCATCAACGTACCAAGCCGTTAAAATGTAATTATTTGCAGTGTAAATGTTTTGAACTTATAAAGTTCACTACTAGCCGTTACAAAACATTTAAATTACCTCCTGATGCACTTGGAGGCCTTGAGACTTTGCATGCTCCCTGTCGTCTCTGTGCAGCTTGGCATTGAAATCGCGCTCCTGGTGAAAAATCCTATCGTAGCCATAGGCCGAGTAGCGTTCCTGTGGGATGGGCGGTAAAGGCAATAGCTAGGGTGAGAGAGGAAATGTATTGAAATTTTAATCTATTTTTACTGTATACTGCGCTGCATCTAAGGTAGTTGTAGTCTTCAATTTCGCCTTTCCTTTATTTATATATCATCTATTTTCAAAGTCTCGTGGGTTTTAAAATAAAAGTAAATCACTTAAAACTGACAAAAAATTTACCAACTCTATATTATTTCGTCTGTTCTAACTTTAGAGGGTTTAAGCCAGTATTACTTTAGGACAGCTGGGCATATAAAATGCTTATATATGGTCTGGAAGCTACTTTCATACTAGTGGCAAACAGGGGCGTAGGGAGGGGGGGGGATAAGGGGGGATGTATCCCCCCCCCGAAGAGCCTGACCAAAACTTTTTTGTTGCCCTTTGTTGCTATACATGATACCATGTGACTCTGTCATAGCACTTTTACCTTGGTGTATCCCCCCGTAGAAAATTCACCTTGGTGTATCCCCCCGTAGGAAATTCCTGGCTACGCCCCTGGTGGCAAAATCTTACATTTTTATCTACGTTGAAATATGTACGTTCCCTCGGTGCATGGCGCTCTGGAGGGACAAAAGAAAATGAGGAAAGCTCGCAAGGGCGACCTCGCAAGACGAATTCGTCAGTATCCGTCTTTACGGGAATAACAAAATCGCTTTGCTCTTCTTCCATTAGGAGCTTTGCTTCTCTTGTCAGTAGGAAAATACAAAGACGCTGGTATAGATCAAACCGATGATTTGATTTTGTATATAGCCGAAAACATATTCAAATTTTAAACTGAATAGGAGCGACACTATTAGCTACAACAAGTAAAACAAAATCTTCTGAACAAAATTACTTTGCCCTTAATTCTATAGTAATAGCGCAAGTATCAAATAAATAAAAAGTTTTTTGATATAACAGATTGAAAAAAGAACAAATTTATGTAAGTATTTTTTTGTTTGGGGGAACGATTTCAAGTTTAATAAGACCCAAGAATGATCTATAGCTCACGGACTGTAAGGTAGTCTAGCAATTTTGGATACTTTGCGTGTGTTTAAAAATAAGACTACTAGATACTTTTTAAGAGGAAATGAGCAGAAATTTTCCAACTTTGCAAGAGAAAGTTGGTAACGCTTCTTCGAGGTAATCTAATCTTCAATGTTTTTCATTTTAAGATATTCGTGTACTCCATATAATAAAAATGGTTTGTCGGTAGGTATCTATCTAGGTATGCGATCAATTTTACCTCTCTACTAAACATCCAATTTTTAGACATATGTTTTGTTTATTTGTCGACTGTTGCTTTTAAAAGGCTCGTACATCATTTAAGAAGAATTTACATTACTAACATTGTCTAGTCATTAAGTGCAGAACATCAGAATTCATATGGCATGTGCTAAACAAAAAACCTTATTAATATTACTTTTGGTCAACTGGTTTAAAATACAATTGTATATTAGTTGTCACTAGGTAATATATATATATCGATTTTTTATTTTATCAGTAATAGCTTTAATAATTGCAATAATGCTTTTATAGCATTTTGTTTAATATCTTTGCTTTAGGTTGTTATGCTATTTATCAATAACTGCCATACCTTCTTAGGAATAAAAATTACTGAAAATCAATTCTAACTTTTCCTCTTAAATTATGCACTTAAAGCTAATTTTCTAATTATGATTTAGCATAGAAACTAAATTAAAAGTTAGACATTTTGCTTTGCATGGCTATCAAAATTAAAATGAAAGAAGTCTTTGAAAAAAAGCTTTTTTGCATTCAAAACCCAAATCAAGATCTGTGCAAGACCGCGTCAGCTCAGTGAGCCAACGAGAGGCCCAAAATGTTCTTCGACTTCGCGTCAATCGAGTCTGCCTTGTACAGCAGCTCAATGTAGATCCCGTGGTTGATTACCTGAGACGTGAAGGTATTCTCAGCGACACCGATGTTCGCTTCGTGTCCCGCGGTGCCAACAGGTCTGAGAAGACGCGAATGCTGCTTGACATGCTGCCCAGCAAGGATCCCAGCACCCAGTGGTACAACAAGTTCAGGTGGGAATGTGAGCTGCAAGTATTGCCGAATGAACGCCCTTCTGTTCTTCGAATCTCTATTCTGAGAATCGCCCTCAAATCTCTATTCTGAGAATCGCCCTCAAATCTCTATTCTGAGAATCGCCCTCAAATCTCTATTCTGAGAATCGCCCTCGAATCTCTATTCTGAGAATCGCCCTCGAATCTCTATTCTGAGAATCGCCCTCAAATCTCTGTTCTGAGAATCGCCCTCAAATCTCTGTTCTGAGAATCGCCCTCGAATCTCTATTCTGAAAACCAGCCCCCTAGATCTAATCTGGACCAGAGAATGGCCCTCTAGATCTAATCTACACCAGAGAATGGCCCTCTAGATCTAATCTACACCAGAGAATGGCCCTCTACATTTAATCTGCACCAGAGAATCGCCCTCTACATTTAATCTGCACCAGAGAATCGCCCTCTAGATCTAATCTGCACCAGAGAATCGCCCTCTAGATCTAATCTGCACCAGAGAATCGCCCTCTAGATCTAATCCACACCAGAGGAACCTCTAGAGCAAGCGATCTAGAAGCAAAGTCCCGTCACCTACCCAGGACGTCTCTATCGGCAACATCCACCGTCGACGCCACCACCGCTCGGAATCATCAAATCCTGGTTGACTTTCTAGACAGCACAAATCTAGCCAATCTGAAATCGAGTTCCACAGACTCAATGCAACACTCTGAGCAGCAGCAGCAGCAGCCGCCGCTGCCGCCGATTCAACCTCAAGAAGACGATCCGACGTCTGCAGAGCATCGTCAGCGTTGGAAGGCGCTACGCTCGGCGGCCAAGTCCAGACTGAGTCAGCTCGAAGCCAATCCGTCTATTCGATTGAGTCGCCTACCGGAGGACTTGCCCGAGCACCTGGCTCGAACTTACGAAGCCTGGACAGCTAACGGCGGCAGCGGTCGCTCCGCGGCCAAGCACGAGCGTCGATGCCTGTCGCGACTGCGAACCGCCGACGAGTTCGCCTTGCAAGCCGCCGGTTCGGCCAATCCCGAACGACTCATGCTGGTCTGCTTCATTTCGCCGCTGCACCGTCTGCTGTGCGACATTCGCAAGCGTCATCTGGCTTATAAATACTTACTAGCCGATGCGCCTAGCCTTGGCAACGCCATAGCAACCGCGTTTGCTAACTTATCTACCGGGCCGGACGGTCGACGACTTTTCACCGACGGTCGATGGTCGCGGTACGCGGCTACTAAGCTGGCAAATTTGGCCGGCCGACTGTTCGACTTTCTGGCCGGAGTCAATCTGTTTAGAGAGTGCGAGACAGTTGCCGGGTCTTTGTGCGACTATCTGAATAGGTGAGGCTGCTTAAGTATCTGAGCTGTCTGAAGTAAAACTTGTTTCACACGTTGTTAGTGTAACGCTCGGCGATCTAGTGATAAAATAATTCCATCACAACATCCGATGACTATGACCGACGGTGACATTCATTTGGGGCTTTTGTGCTAAAATTAACAAAATTTTGGGTAAACGGCAGGAGTAACTATGACTTGATTTTTAAGGCTAAATGTCTCAGTACCTAATTAGTGCTATGTCTATTTTTGGGTTGGCATTTTTGTGACTTACCTTGGCTAAGCCCCTCGCCAGGGTGTTGCACATGTATGGCCATGTTGCCATTTTATTACATCCATGTGACACACAAAGCCACCATAGTCTCTGTGACACAAGCGACTGTATATAACTCTCACTAATCTCCTTGAAAAGGTTCGGCGGCGACTGCGTGGAAGCCCTGCTGCCAACCTACCGCGCCAGCGTCAGGCTGATGGAAGCCCGGCTCAACAACGCCGACTACCAGCTGGCCGACGCTGCCAGTCAGGCGGCACAGGCCACGGCGGCCAGAATCAACCGCTTGTCGTTTGGCCAAAAAGTGATGGACAACCAGGCCCTGCTGCAGGCACAGATTGGTCGGATGCTGCTGGACCAGGGTAGCCTGGCGTCCGCGTTGGGTGCTTTTGGTAGCGCCATCTCGGTGAGTGCATGCTAATTTGTTTTTAGATTTTTTAGAATATGCAAGCATAAGAATATTAATTGATTAATTATTTGCCAGTGCGGGCCTGCAGAGTTTTCTTTTATTAAACAGGATTCATTATTATTTGTTTTACTTATAGTTTTAAATGATAAAATAAATGATCAATAACTCTATTAAATATTTAGGTATAGATAATTTTTTATTACGTTTTATTAATATTAAAAAAATAATTAAACGAAAAATAGTAAGTAAAAATTTAAATCAAAATGACTTTTTATTGAATTAAAATTGTTAATTATACATAAATTGAGTCGTCTCTTGAGTAAATATAGAAAAGATTTCTTTTATACTTGAAAAATTTAATAAAATATCAATTTTAGACTGTGGATCTTAATGATACAGAGGCCGTCTTCAAAATTCTCTACCACGCTTTGCAACTTTACCTAACAAATTCCGATGAAGGAAAAGCGGAAAAATTAGCTGTTGCTTGCGTACAGCATGCTTAGTAAGTACTTTTTTGTAATTTCCATACCCGCTTGACTTAATATTAACATAAATTTTAATTTATTATTATTTCAGCAAATTTTACAAAACAGAATCGCCGGAATACATCAAGTCGTTGTTAAACTTTGTCAAATTTTCAAACGCTTTCTGTCAAGATGATTTTGGAGTCGAAGTTGCTGTGGTAAGTTTGGTCACGGGTGTGCAAAGTTTTATTTTCTAGTGTTTGGAAATATTTCTCTAACATCCCTAGAAAACTATTTGGTCTCATATGTATGAAAAACGAATTTTATTTTTACTGTATCGAAATTTATACGATGTCATTCTAAGAAGGAAACAAACCAAAGTCAGAAAATTTAGTTTTTTTAAGTAATAGTTATTTTAGTGTAATTTTTTTAGCTTTTAAGTAAGTAATTCGGTGCAATCTTAAGTATCTCATGGTTTAAAAACCATGTCAGTATCTTAAGATAGTCCGATGTAAATTTTAAATAAGAATCGATTTGACATTGTACCGCCCTTCGTTCGAGAAACTTTCATTAACCGTATTAATCTAACATTCTAGAAACCATGCACAAATCCAAATGTCGCGATCTTTGCAGAAGTTTATCTTCACCTAAAATATTCTACGAGCTAGTTTCAAGCATTTATTAATGAATACTAAATTATGTACTATAGTAAATAGTATAGTAAACGTCCTGGATATAGCATAGTAAATATCTGTGTAATTATCTGTAAATTAATCAGCACGTTAAATTTGTTATACTGTAGAAAATATTTTTAGAACTTTCTCGAAAACCAAGTCATATCTATAAATATACGGCAGGCGCATCGTCATATCTTTATCTTCCCCATTTTCTTTATTCGTTCCTAATACACCAATAAACAAAGGAACCACTGATTTCATTTGCTGACGAATGCTAACATCAATCCAACTAATTCCGCCAATGTCGTTCTGTTCTAACAAAATATAATTTTTAGATTACACCTAATTCTTAGAAAATATCGCATCAGCTAAAAAACTTCGTTCTTTTCGTAAAAATTGGATCTCATTCTATAGGAAACTTATTCTCTCTTTCTAGGAAAAATCAATTCCGTTTCTAAGGCTAATTCTCACCTCATTCTTATAAAATTTAATAAATTTCCTATCCATCAAATTCCAGAACGCATCTTTATTCGCTCAGCTCATCCTGGGCTACCAGCACCCGCTACTAGCCGAAGTCCAGTCGCACCTGTCGTTGGCGCAGCTTCTACGGCTCCGTCATCGCAGCCGCCGCGGTCAGGGTGCAACTGCGGAGCCCCAAGAAGTTGTCGCTCACGTGGAAGCTTCTCTAGCCGCAGTCAGAATGAGCTCTGGCGAGTCGGCATCTCAGCATCCCAACGCTGCCTCCTTGATGACTAATCTAGCCCAAGCTGCTCGCCTAGCGAACCCCGCCATCCTGCCAGTTGAACTGCTTCAAGTCGCCATCGAATTCGGTAGAAAATCTGTTGAAATTCTCTCGAATACCATCGGTCGGCACAGTCCGGCAGCTGTGCAAGCCAGAATCTGTCTGGGCAGACTTCTGGCCGATGTGCCTTCGGGGGAGTACCGTCCGGAGGCTGAGCGGCTGGCTGATGAAGCTCTAGAAGCGCTGATTGACAGCCAACCAGCTCAAGGGCACCTGCTGCTCAGAGCTAAACTCCAGTTGGCTAAGTAGGCCATTTTTTAGTCTGTCAGATTTTTTATTCTGAGATTTTGAGTCTGAAATTTTTGAGTCTGAGGTTTTGAGTCTGTGAGATTTTGAGTCTGTGAGATTTTGAGTCTGGGTGATTTTGAGTCTGAGATGTTAAGTCTGGGATTTGGATACTGAGATTTTGAGTCTGTGAGATTTTGAATCTGGGAGATTTTGAATCTGGGAGATTTTGAATCTGGGAGAGTTTGAGTCTGGGATTTTGAGTATGAGATTTTGAGTCTGTGAGATTTTGAGTGTGAAATTTTGAGTCTGTGAGATTTTGAGTCTGTCAAATTCTGAGTTTGAGATTTTGAATCTGGGTGATTTTTAGTCTCTGAGATTTGAGCCTTTGAGATTTTGAATCTGAGAGATTTTGAATCTATGAGATTTTGAATCTGGGAGAGTTTGAGTCTGGGATTTTGAGTCTGTGAGATTTTGAGTCTGGGTGATTTTTAGTCTCTGAGATTTGAGCCTTTGAGATTTTGAATCTGGGAGATTTTGAATCTGGGAGAGTTTGAGTCTGGGATTTTGAGTATGAGATTTTGAGTCTGTCAAATTCTGAGTCTGGGATTTTAAGTCTGTGAGATTCTGAGTCTGGTTGATTTCGAATCTATGATATTTTGAGTCTGATATTTTGAGTCTGCTAGTCACTGCATGAGTCTGTCAATTTTAATTGTTTAACTCGGCTATTAGATCAACATTTGGTAAACTTGGGTCATCTAATTGAGATTCAATAATTTAAATACTTTTTTCATCTCTAAAGGCTGCACCGAGCCGCCGGCAATCCCAAACGAGCCCTTGCCCTGGCCAATGACGTCATCGAACAGACTGAATGCTACGGCTCTTATATTCGATGGCTAGACCAGGCCTACATTCTCGCTATTGAGTTGCTAAGCGAGTCCAAAGACTTGGCTGAAGCTGCTGCTGCAACGACGACAAGCGATGAGATGATGGCTAAACGGCAAGATTGGCTGAGCAGGCATCCGATGTCGCGGTCTGCTCAGGGCCTGGATTGGGCCGCTTTGCACGATCGACCCGACAAAGAGTTCTTTCGGCGATTCCGGGCCTGGGGCGACGACAGGAAGGAACTGGTGAGGCAGGTCGCTGCCGCCGCAGCCGCTGCCGCTGCCACCACGGCAGATGGTCAGGGAGCTGAAGGCAGCAAAACTGAGTGAGTTTGAGCGCGCTCTAAACAGCTCTACCCTGGTCTGATTCTGTTAGAATGTGTTTTCACTCTGTGAATCAAGGTGTCTAGTTCGGTTAAGAACGTGTCTAGTTCGGTTAAGAACGTGTCTATCGGTTAAGATCGTGTCTAGTTCGGTTAAGAACGTGTCTAGTTCGGTTAAGAACGTGTCTATCAGTTAAGATCGTGTCTAGTTCGGTTAAGATCGTGTCTAGTTCGGTTAAGAACGTGTCTGGTTCGGTTAAGAACGTGTCTGGTTCGGTTAAGAACGTGTCTGGTTCGGTTAAGAACGTGTCTGGTTCGGTTAAGAACGTGTCTAGTTCGGTTAAGAACGTGTCTAGTTCGGTTAAGAACGTGTCTAGTTCGTTTAAGAACGTGTCTGGTTAAGAACGTGTCTGGTTAAAAACTCACTTTACCAAACATTCTTTTCAGACAAAATAAAGTCAAAGCAGCTCAAAACCCAGAGTCCAGAACTGCTGTTGACGGATCCGAGACGGCAGCTGAAGCAAAACAGCAACGCGTGATAAAATGTGCGATTTCTTTCAGTTTAAATTAAAAATATTTGTCCTTAAAAGGCTTTTTATATTAAGAAATCATCTTGTTTATCTTTAATTCCACAGTGCTGCTCATAGGCGATTCCGGAGTCGGGAAATCCTGCCTGTTGCGCAGATTTGCTGAAAACTCATTTGACGAAAGTCAAAACGCGACGCCAACAATTGGTGTGAACTTCAAAATTGTTCAAAATGAAATCGATGGGTCAAGCATCAAGTGCCAGATCTGGGACACCGCTGGACAAGAGAGGTGATTCCTTGCATTTTTACTTGTGCGCACTTGCCTCTGATCAACCCGAATCTCTACCCCTAATGTACACTTATCTCTTACCTACCCCATTCAATCTCTACCCCTCCAAATGTACACTTGTCTCTTATTAACCCATTCAATCTCTACCCCTTCCAAATGTACACTTGTCTCTTATCAACTCATTCAATCTCTACCCCTTCCAAATGTACACTTGTCTCTTATCAACCCATTCAATCTCTACCCCTTCCAAATGTACACTTGTCTCTTATCAACTCATTCAATCTCTACCCCTTCCAAATGTACACTTGTCTGACCAACCCCATTTAATCTCTACCCCTCCAAATGTACATTTGTCTCTTATCAACCCATTCAATCTCTACCCCCTAATGTACACTTTCCTCTGACTTCAACAAAACTCCAGATTCCGCACAATAACATCATCCTACTACCGAGGCTGCGCCGGCGCTCTGCTGGTCTTCGACGCCTCGAACCGCGACAGCTTCGACAGCTGCGAGCGCTGGCTGCAGGAGCTGCGGGCCTCCGCGCCAGAGTCCGTGCACGCGGTTCTGGTGGCCAACAAGAGCGACTCGGATGAGGCCGCCGTGACTCAGGAGGAGGCTGACGAGTTCGCCAAGTCGCACGGCATCGAGCTGTGCTGGGGGTCAGCGCCCGCACCGGACAGAATGTCGGCCAGGCATTCAGGGGCCTGCAGAGTCGGGTGCTGCAGAGCAAAGTTGATGGGTTAGTTATTGAGCTACCGAAGGTTTCAGAATAGAAAGCATTGCAACACTATAGTCTCGCATAGCAACACGCTAGTCTCGCATGGCAACACGATACTCTCGCATGGTAACCAAGAACTTAGGGTTTCGCCTTCCCACAGACTGAGTTCAAATCAGGCTCCAATGAATTCAACTGACATGCGACAATTGCCTCAGTTGGTGCCTAAGAAAAGTGAAAATTCTAACGAACATATTGATTATCAGATAAAAGGTAAGCAGGATTGAACTTTTTTATTGTAGAAGGTAAAAATAAAGAATTATTGTATTACGCTCATTCAATTTATCATTCAGTTCTTCTAATTGGCGACTCCGGTGTTGGAAAGTCCAGCTTGCTTCAGCGATTTGCAGACAAAGAATTTGATGCCACTAACGAAATGCCACAAACCATTGGAGTGGAATTTCGAGCTGTGAAAGACAATATTGATGGCTGTCGAGTCAAGAGTGTGTTCTGGGACACAGCTGGTGCGGAGAGGTAAGTTTGAGATGGAATTACGCTAACCTGAGAAGGCTTATATGCTAGACAGAGGCCTCACACCTGTTAGACTGGGGCTTCACACTTGTTAGACAGAGGCCTCACACCTGTTAGACTGGGGCTTTACACTTGTTAGACAGAGGCCTCACACCTGTTAGACTGGGGCTTCACACCTGTTAGACAGAGGCCTCACACCTGTTAGACTGGGGCTTCACACCTGTTAGACAGAGGCCTCACACCTGTTAGACTGGGGCTTCACACTTGTTAGACAGAGGCCTCACACCTGTTAGACTGGGGCTTCACACTTGTTAGACAGAGGCCTCACACCTGTTAGACTGGGGCTTCACACCTGTTAGACAGAGGCCTCACACCTGTTAGACTGGGGCTTCACACCTGTTAGAGAGAGGCCTCACACATGTTAGACTGGGGCTTAACACCTGTTAGACAGAGGCCTAACACTTGTTAGACAGAGGCCTAACACTTGTTAGACAGAGGCCTCACACCTGTTAGACTGGGGCTTCGCACATGTTAGACAGAGGCCTCACACCTGTTAGACTGGGGCCTCAAACCTGTTCGACAGAGGCCTCACACCTGTTAGACTGGGGCCTCAAACCTGTTAGACAGAGGCCTCCCACGTGTTAGACAGAGGCCTCACACCTGTTAAACAGTGGCCTCACACCTGTTAGAGGCCTCACACCTGTTAGACAGAGGCCTCACACCTGTTAGACTGGGGCTTCACACTTGTTAGACAGAGGCCTCACACCTGTTAGACAGAGGCCTCACACCTGTTAGACGGAGGCCTCACACCTGTTAGACAGAGGCCTCACACCTGTTAGACAGAGGTCTCACACCTGTTAGACAGAGGTCTCACACCTGTTAGACAGAGGCCTCACACCTGTTAGACAGAGCCTCACACCTGTTAGACTGAGGCCTCACACCTGTTAGACTGGGGCTTCACACCTGTTAGACTGGGGCTTCACACCTGTTAGACAGAGACACCTGTTAGACTAGGGCCAAACCCATCCATAAATTACCCGACATCCGCAGGTTCCGCTCCATCACGAGCGCCTACTACAGAGGCTGCGCCGGCGCTCTGCTGGTCTTCGACGCCTCGAACCGCGACAGCTTCGACAGCTGCGAGCGCTGGCTGCAGGAGCTGCGGGCCTCCGCGCCAGAGTCCGTGCACGTGGTTCTGGTGGCCAACAAGAGCGACTCGGATGAGGCCGCCGTGACTCAGGAGGAGGCTGACGAGTTCGCCAAGTCGCACGGCGTCGAGCTGTGCTGGGGCGTCAGCGCCCGCACCGGACAGAATGTCGGCCAGGCTTTCAGGGGCCTGCAGAGTCGGGTGCTGCAGAGCCAGAGCCAGCAATTCGGGTTGGTGTCTGGCCTTTGCAACAGCATTTAATCCCTTTAGCTATACATTCTCATCGTCATAGCAACACAACGTCATTCACATAGCAACAAAACTTCGTCCCCATGGCAGCACAACCTCAAACACAGCAACACAACTTCATCCCCATAGCAACACAAATTCATCCCCATAGCAACACAACTTTATCCGCATAACAACGCAAATATTTTCTCTTTAAAACCGATTCCTAGTTTGGCACAGACCCAGCAGTCAAACGAATCGACTACTTTCGCTCCGAAGGCCATCAATACGAGTAAATCTACTGAGCAGTCGAAGGAGTCTCCCATTTCGAAGCCAGCAGCAGTGGGACAGGCAAACCTGAACGATGATCGCTCTCCTGACTATGTGATAAAAAGTGAGATATAGCATCCTTGTCTTTACCATCTGACTGTTACGTGGGTGCGAAGTGAGATGGATATGCGGAGTGAGCTGGGTGCGGAGTGCGGCGGGTGTGGAGTGAGGTGGGTGTGGAGTGCGGCGGGTGTGGAGTGAGGTGGGTGTGGAGTGAGGTGGGTGTGGAGTGAGGTGGGTGCGGAGTGAGGTGGGTGTGGAGTGAGGTGGGTGCGGAGTGCGGCGGGTGTGGAGTGAGGTGGGTGTGGAGTGAGGTGGTGTGGAGTGAGCTGGGTGCGGAGTGCGGCGGGTGTGGAGTGAGGTGGGTGTGGAGTGAGGTGGGTGTGGAGTGCGGCGGGTGTGGAGTGAGGTGGGTGTGGAGTGAGGTGGGTGTGGAGTGAGCTGGGTGTGGAGTGAGCTGGGTGCGGAGTGCGGCGGGTGTGGAGTGAGGTGGGCGCGGGTGAGGTGGGTGCGGAGTGAGGTGGGTGCGGAGTGAGGTGGGTGCGGAGTGAGGTGGGCGTGAAGTGGGGTGTGTGTGGAGTGAGGTGGGTGTGGAGTGAGGTGGGTGTGTAGTGAGGTGGGTTCGGAATGAGGTGAGTGCGGAGTGAGGTGGGTGCGGAGTGGAGTGAGGTTCGGAGGTGGGTGCAGAGTGAGGTGGGTGCAGAGTGAGGTGGGTGCAGAGTGAGGTGGGTGCAGAGTGAGGTGGGTGTGACAATGCTCACAATGCCCACACCCACACGCAGCGGTGCTAATCGGAGACTCCAGCGTCGGCAAGTCCTGCCTGGTCCGCCAATTTATTGACCAGGAATTTAGAGCCTCAAGGCAACGCCCACCATCGGAGTGGACTTTCGCGTGGTGAACAGCGACATTGACGGGTCGCGAGTGAAAACTCAGATTTGGGATACGGCAGGACAACAGAGGTGAGGTTGAAGTTGGATAGCTCGCTCTTTCCTTTATTAACTTTATTTCTGGACGAAATTGTGTTATAAAACCCATTAGATTTACACATAAGTTACTATCATTAACTCATTAGACAGCAGGGACCTTAACACCTGGATCATAATAACTGAATCATGAATCTAGGCTCATAAACCTATATTAAAACACCGGAATCATGACACTCAAATTATAAATCTTGGATCATAATTATCTGAATCATAACACCTCGATCATTACACCTGGATTATAACACCTGGATTATAACACCTGGATTATAACACCTGGATTATAACACCTGGATCGTACCACCTGGATCATAACACCCGGATCATAACACCCGGATTAGAACACCTGGATCATAACACCTGGATCATAACACCTGGATCATAATACCTGGATCATAACACCTGGATCATAAAACCTAAACCATAACACCCCTTAGACCGCCCTTCGCCCCTCCCCGACATCCGCAGGTTCCGCTCCATCACGAGCGCCTACTACCGAGGCTGCGCCGGCGCCCTGCTGATCTTCGACGCCTCGAACCGCGACAGCTTCGACAGCTGCGAGCGCTGGCTGCAGGAGCTGCGGGCCTCCGCGCCAGAGTCCACGCCCGTGGCTCTGGTGGCCAACAAGAGCGACTCGGATGAGGCCGCCGTGACTCAGGAGGAGGCTGACGTGTTCGCCAAGTCGCACGGCGTCGAGCTGTGCTGGGGCGTCAGCGCCCGCACCGGACAGAATGTCGGCCAGGCTTTCAGGGGCCTGCAGAGTCGCTGCCTCGCCCAGATGAAGCTTCAGAAGGCGGAGACAGCGCCGAAGGCGGCCAACGCGTCAATACGGATAGCAGAGATTGACAGCATGCTGGCGAGTGTCAAAGATATGAGTTCGTCGAATTTCGATTCGAAAGTTTTGTCCAGATTCACCGTTGACAGTCAGCGGCAAAGCGCGCCGCCAGGTGCCAGCGTGGAGGAGCTGCCGTTGATTGAGTCCCAGACTGCGTCTGTGCCCGACAGGCCTGCTGTGCTCGTCAATGGTGATCTTGGGCGATTTTTAGGGCTTTTAAATAAGACACAAATGGCGCCAAACTAGACACAAATGGCGCCAAACTAGACACTAAAGGCGTCAACCTAGACACAAATGGCGCCAAACTGAACACAAATGGCGCCAAACTAAACGATAAGAATCGATGGCGCCAAACAACTTTACGAGTATGTTTACCAATGATTAAACCGATCAACTCCCGCAGTAATCGTTGTTGGGAACGCTGGCGTTGGCAAGTCAAGCCTTCTGGCTCGCTTTGTAGGCGGCCAATTCAACGAATCGTATGCGCCGACAGTGGCCGCGAGTCTGCAGAGCCGACTGGTCAAGGTTGACGGGGTGCCGGTCCAATGCCAGATTTGGGACACTGCCGGTCAGGAGAGGTGAGGAGATTTTGACGTTCGCACGGTGGTGCGCGAAGGGATGTGTGGAGTGAGGTGGGCGCGGGGAGTGAGGTGGGTGCGGGGAGTGAGGTGGGCGCGGGGAGTGAGGTGGGTGCGGGGAGTGAGGCGGGTGCGGGGAGTGAGGCGGGTGCAGGAAAGTGGGGTGGGTGCAGGGAGTGAGGTGGGTGCAGGGAGTGAGGTGGGCGCAGGGAGTGAGGTGGGTGCAGGAAGTGAGGTAGCTGCAGGGAGTGAGGTGGGCGCAGGGAGTAAGGTAGGTGCAGGGAGTGGGGTGAGTGCAGATTGAGGTGGGTGCAGAGTGAGGTGGGCGCGGGGAGTGAGGTGGGTGCGGGGAGTGAGGTGGGCGCGGGGAGTGAGGTGGGTGCGGGGAGTGAGGTGGGCGCGGGGAGTGAGGTGGGTGCGGGGAGTGAGGCGGGTGCGGAAAGTGGGGTGGGTGCAGGGAGTGAGGTGGGTGCAGGGAGTGAGGTGGGCGCAGGGAGTGAGGTGGGTGCAGGAAGTGAGGTAGGTGCAGGGAGTGAGGTGGGCGCAGGGAGTAAGGTAGGTGCAGGGAGTGGGGTGGGTGCAGATTGAGGTGGGTGCAGAGTGAGGTGGGCGCGGGGAGTGAGGTGGGTGCGGGGAGTGAGGCGGGTGCGGAAAGTGGGGTGGGTGCAGGGAGTGAGGTGGGCGCAGGGAGTGAGGTGGGTGCAGGAAGTGAGGTAGGTGCAGGGAGTGAGGTGGGCGCAGGGAGTAAGGTAGGTGCAGGGAGTGGGGTGGGTGCAGATTGAGGTGGGTGCAGAGTGAGGTGGGTGCAGGGAGTGAGGTAGGTGCTAACAAAGTCCACCGCCATTACTCCCAGCCATCGCAGCAACTCGGAGGGCTACTACAGCGGCTGCCAGTGTGCTATGCTGGTCTATGACGTCACTGACGCGGACAGCCTCCGCGACTGCGAGGCCTGGCTGCAGCGACTGCGCCCGGCACAGGACGGCGACAGCGTCGGACTACCAGCCGACGCCCCCATCGCTCTGATCGGCAACAAGCTCGACCGCCGCGAGCTCCCTACGCCCTCCGGAGCTCAGTCCGGCCTGGCGCTGGCTCGGCGCCACGGCCTGGTTTGGCGCGAGGCAACGGCGCTAGACTCGGAGAGCGCCAGCGAAGCGTTCCTGTGCCTGCTGCGCGCTGTTCTACAGACCATGCATTCGCCAGAACAACTTCGGGATGCGGATTCTAAGAAACGCAAAGGCGAAAAAAACGCTAGCAGACGAAAGCGAAAGTCGAAGCAGAAGGCAAGAAACAGCGGTCGCGATGCCGCCGCCAAAGTTTCCGCCGTGAGGTTTGGCGGCACGGCGACGCTGACGGAATTTCCAGGCGTCGGAGACAACGCGGCGACCACCCAAGATGACGACAATGAGGCTGCCTGGACGTCGGACTCCTCGCTAAGCAGCAGCAGCTCGGCCGAGTCAGCTGAGTAAAATGACTCAGAGACGAAAAATTGTTTCTATTTTTAGAGGTGTTAAACCATTGCGAGAAGGTTCCCCGTTTTTTTATCTGAATCGATAAAAACATTATCGATGGGATTCCCCTTTGGGGGATCATAGACACCAGCTAGCATACGCTCGCAAATATTGACGGGACAGGATTCCTCACTTAAAAATCAATAATATGGGATTTCCTTTTTAGCAACTATAAATAGCAGCGGGAGTCTCTTTTGTAAAACTCCAGAACGACTATGGAATTCCCCTTTGCAAAACTAAAATAGCTATGGGATTCCCCTTTGCAAAACTAAAATAGCTATGGGATTCCCCTTTGCAAAACTAAAATAGCTATGGGATTCCCCTTTGCAAAACTAAAATAGCTATGGGATTCCCCTTTGCAAAACTAAAATAGCTATGGTATTCCCCTTTGCAAAACTAAAATAGCTATGGGATTCCCCTTTGCAAAACTAAAATAGCTATGGGATTCCCCTTTGCAAAACTAAAATAGCTATGGGATTCCCCTTTGCAAAACTAAAATAGCTATGGGATTCCCCTTTGCAAAACTAAAATAGCTATGGAATTCCTGTTGTAAAACTAAAAAACCGACGGGATTCCCCTTTGAAGAACTAAAAAGTTATGGAATTTCCATTTGTAGAACCAAAAACAGCAACCGAAATCCGGGTTCCCCTTTGCAAAACTAAAAATAGTTACGGGATTCCCCATTGTAAAGCTTAAATCAGCTACGGGATCCTATGTTAAAACTATAAATAAATAAGGGATTCCCCTTATGTAAATCCAAAACAACTACGGGAAACTTGTTGACAATAATTTTCTAGTTTAATCAGTGATTGCATGATACTGTTTATGCTTTATTAAATCTAGCTAGTAATAATCAATTATGATTCCATTAAGATGTTAATGCCTAAAGTAGATTTTTGTTGAGTTTTTTACTTTCTGCTCTCTGTAGTCTAATAGGTTGTTTTTTATCAAGCCGCTTCTTTTTCAAGTTGAACAAAAATGATATGTTGAATCGTATCTGAGTACGTACTAGACTTTTGATTAAAATATTAGTAGTAAAATTCGCTTTTCTTTAATTTTTTCGCGAACATATAATAATAAATACTATTTTTACACATTACGAAAGAGCAAACTGCCTGTTGCAGTACTTTGGACTGAATAACTTTTATTTGAACCATGTTAAAACGATTATAAACATTCATAGAATAATACACTGCCAAATTGTGAGACTGCTGCGACTTCAGATGGTTGACTGGATATAAATTACTGGATAAATATAAAGTACTGGAATATAAAACATTGTTACTGTGAAATAGATATTGGGTGAGATTGAGAGATGGGTGAGATTGAGAGATGGGTGAGATTGAGAGATGGGGGCGATTGAGAGATGGGTGAGATTGAGAGATGGGTGAGATTAAGAGATGGGTGAGATTGAGAGATGGATGAGATTAAGAGATGGGTGAGATTAAGAGATGGGTGAGATTGAGAGATGGATGAGATTGAGAGATGGGTGAGATTGATAGATGGGGGAGGTTGAGAGACGGATGAAATTGAGAGATGGATGAGATTGAGAGATGGGTGAGATTAAGAGATGGATGAGATTGAGAGATGGATGAGATTGAGAGATAGGTGAGATTAAGAGATGGGTGAGATTGAGAGATGGATGAGATTGAGAGATAGGTGAGATTAAGAGATGGGTGAGATTGAGAGATGGGTGAGATTAAGAGATGGGTGAGATTGAGAGATAGGGGCGATTGAGAGATGGGTGAGATTGAGAGATGGGTGAGATTGAGAGATAGGTGAGATTAAGAGATGGGTGAGATTGAGAGATGGGTGAGATTAAGAGATGGGTGAGATTGAGAGATAGGGGCGATTGAGAGATGGGTGAGATTGAGAGATGGGTGAGATTAAGAGATGGGTGAGATTGAGAGATAGGGGCGATTGAGAGATGGGTGAGATTGAGAGATGGGTGAGATTGAGAGATGGGTGAGATTGAGAGATAGGGGCGATTGAGAGATGGGTGAGATTGAGAGATTTGTGGGATTGAGAGATTAGTGAGATTGGGAGATTGGTGGGATTGAGATTGGTGAAATTAAGAGGGGGTGAGATTAGGAAGATGAGATAAAAGGCAGATAAGACGGACACAGTTGAAACACATAACACCACTATATATGCTGACTGAATACAAGTAACAAACAAAATAGGCAAAGTAGACAAAATAGACACAATAAAATGCGCTACAATCGTTAGCTTATCAGATGCAATTATTATCACCAACAACATATTGAATGCTTTGCTCAGATATGGCAAAAAGCACACCAATTTGATGGAATTTAACCAGTTAAGATTGTAATTGAAGTTACAAACTAACACATTTACAGACTAGAGTAGACACTGGTGTATAGTGAGGTAGAAAAATGATATTTTACAGCAAAGCCAATCAAGTTTGAACTTCTTTACTTGATTGTATTTCAACCAGACCGTGTGGATTATCAATTTGATTGGCTTTATTGTCTATGGCCGAGTGCAGTTCTGTGGCAGTGGCTTTGATTGGCTTTATTGTCTATGGCCGAGTGCAGTTCTGTGGCAGTGGCTTTGATTGGCTTTATTGTCTATGGCCGAGTGCAGCTCTGCGGCAGTGGCCTTGATTGGCTTTATTGTCTATGGCCGAGTGCAGCTCTGCGGCAGTGGCCTTGATTGGCTTTATTGTCTATGGCCGAGTGCAGCTCTGCGGCAGTGGCCTTGATTGGCTTTATTGTCTATGGCCGAGTGCAGCTCTGCGGCAGTGGCCTTGATTGGCTTTATTGTCTATGGCCGAGTGCAGCTCTGCGGCAGTGGCCTTGATTGGCTTTATTGTCTATGGCCGAGTGCAGCTCTGCGGCAGTGGCCTTGATTGGCTTTATTGTCTATGGCCGAGTGCAGCTCTGCGGCAGTGGCCTTGATTGGCTTTATTGTCTATGGCCGAGTGCAGCTCTGCGGCAGTGGCTTTGATTGGCTTTATTGTCTATGGCCGAGTGCAGTTCTGTGGCAGTGGCTTTGATTGGCTTTATAGTCTATGGCCGATTAGAAAGTCAGAACCCCTGTACACCCTGTGTGAGCGTGTGTACGAGTGCGTAACTGCGTACAGTATTGGCACGCTTGTATGTGTTCAGAAGTCAGCGGAATGGGCAGGACGTTGCTCCAGGGTGCCTGCAGCCCTCCTACAAATATATTATACTTCATTTAGATGCCTTTGACGAAACACACGCTAGAATAATTTTTTTTCAAAATATTTTTTTAATTTATCAATTTTGAACTATTATTTAATTCAATCATCTTCATCTCCGGCCTCGTTGTCTTCGGCGTCTCCACCGCCGCCTTCATCCTCGGCGTCGGCATCGGCAAAGTGCAGCACAACAGCCTCATCAACCTCTTCATCGGCGGCTTCCTTAATGCCCCCCTGATCCCCATCGTCGCCAAGGAAATCCCACACTAAGATAGTATCGTCGTGGGACGATGAAACGATCTGGAATTCGTCGAATTGCAAGCGGAACACCCTGCCAGAGTGTTCGCTGAGTGTGACGATGCACAGCGCGTCGGCCGACGATCTGGGGTCAAGGGCGGCCTGCAGGTCCCACACTTTGATCTTGCCGTCGTAGGCGCCGGACACAATTCGTTTGGAGTCGAAACGGATGCAGCGGACCAGCTCTTCGTGCCCTGCAGGGGGATTAAGATAATAACTATCGTATCGGGAGGTGCCTTTGATGTTCACCGAAAAAAGTTCAATGAAAGTCGGGAGGTGCCTTTGATGTTTACCGAAAAAGGTTCAATGAAAGTCGGGAGGTGCCTTTGATGTTTAACGAAAAAGGTTCAATGAAAGTGGGGAGGTGCTTTTGAAGTTCACCGAAAAAAGGTTCAATGAAAGTCGGGAGGTGCCTTTGAAGTTTACCGACGGGCAATCGGAGTTCACCGACAGGGTTCAATGAAAGACACACCTTTGATGTTTATCGAAAGGGTTCAATAAAAGTCTGAAGGTGCCTTTGAATTTTGCCGAAAAAGGTTTAAGGAGAGTCGGGGTGCCTGGTGAAAGGTTCAATAAAAGTCGGGTCTTTGATGTTTGCCGAAAAGGGTTCAATGAAAGGCGGGCCTTTGATGCTTACCGATAAGGGTTTAATGAAAGGTTGGGGCGGCGCCTTTGAAGTTTGAAGTGAATCTACAGTTTCAAACTTACCATTGAGCACTCGCAGACAGATTCCGCTCTCGATATCCCACAGTCTGATAGAATTATCAGACGAGCCGCTAACAACCAGATTATCGCGATACTGCAAACAGGCGATGCCGCGCTTGTGACCGCTCAGGGTGCGCACAAACTCGCAGCTGGCAGTGTGCCAAACTTTAATAGTCCTATCGCCGGAAGCTGACACAATGTAGCGCGAATCGAAATCTACAACATTCACGGCGGCTCGGTGGCCTACTAGAACTCGTCTAAGCGCGATGTCGCTAGGCGAGTGCATGTCCCACACGGCTATGGATCTGTCCTTGGAGCACGTGACCATCAGGCCGTCGCAGAAGCGCAGATGGAGCACGGCCTCGCAATGATGATACAGTGTGTTCAACGGTTGGCCAGTGCGCACGTCCCAGACTCGCACTGTGCTGTCAGAGGAGCCGCTAATTATTATGTCATCGTCGTATTGGAGGCACAGTACGGAGCCCATATGACTGGATAGCACCTGGTTTGTGTGATAATTGTATGATGGGGATATCGGATAAGGGAGATGCATAATCAATTGATAATCCTCTCTAATCCCATAGTTTGATAATCCTCTCTGATCCCAATTGATAATCCTCTCTCCCAATTGATAATCCTCTCTTGTGGTGATAAGTTAATAATCCCAATGTGTTTATAATCCAATTGATAATCCTCTCTTGTGGTTAATAATCCCAATTGATAATCCTCTCTTGTGGTTTATAATCCCAATTGATAATCCTCTCTTGTGGTTTATAATCCCAATCGATAATCCCCTTCAGTGATTAATAATCCCAATTGATAATCCTCTCTTGTGGTTTATAATCCCAATTGATAAACCTCTCTTGTGGTTTATAATCCCAATTGATAAACCTCTCTTGTGGTTTAAAATCCCAATTGATAAACCTCTCTTTTGGTTTATAATCCCAATCGATAATCTCCTCCAGTGATTAATTATCCCAATTGATAATCCTCTCTTGTGGTTTAAAATCCCAATCGATAAACCTCTCTTGTGGTTTATAATCCCAATTGATAAACCTCTCTTGTGGTTTATAATCCCAATTGATAAACCTCTCTTGTGGTTTATAATCCCAATTGATAATCCTCTCTTGTGGTTTATAATCCCAATCGATAATCCCCTCCAGTGATTAATAATCCCAATTGATAATCCCCTCTTGTGGTTAATAATCCCAATCGATAATCCTCTCTTGTGGTTTATAATCCCAATTGATAATCCTCTCTTGTGGTTTATAATCCCAATCGATAATCCCCTCCAGTGATTAATTATCCCAATTGATAATCCCCTCTTGTGTTTTATAATCCCAATTGATAAAATAACCTAAATCGATAATCACCTACGATTTTTTGATTTGAATCCTCTACACAAAGATTAATGCTATATTATTATCCCCATTCCGAAATCCGAATCCCTTACCTTAGTACACTCAAGAGATTTACGATCCCACACTTTGATGGTGTTATCCCTTAGGCCGCTAATAATCTTGTCCTCGTCGTACTGCAGGCAATAAACTCCTTTGGAAGATTCGCTTCGGCATTGAATTCGACGCAATTTAAAACTGCCCTTGGCCCAGTTGCTCTCGATTCGCCTGATGTCGCTGAGAATCTTCGGGTACAGCTGCCTGTAGTGGCTGTCTGAACTGCCGACGTCGCTCTCCGCTCCGTCTCGCTGCGGCCGGCGCAGGTCTCGCAGCCAGCCTCTGCGGACGGCCAGCCCGCGCCACAGATTGCTTCTGCGCACCTGCAAGCAAATTTTAAAGTACAGTGCGGTTTGTCTGGTTTGCCCAGCAACTGGGGATCTGGGAGGCTGGCCCAGCAACTGACACTCTGGGAGGCTGGCCCAGCAAGCAGCAACTGAGGATCTGGGAGGCTGGCCCAGCAACTGAGGATCTGGGAGGCTGGCCCAGAAACTGATCTGGGAGGCTGTTGGCCTAGCAACTGAGGATCTGGGAGGCTGGCCCAGCAACTGGGGATCTGGGAGGCTGGCCTAGCAACTGAGGATCTGGGAGGCTGGCCCAGCAACTGGGGATCTGGGAGGCTGGCCCAGCAACTGACACTCTGTGAGGCTGGCTCAGCAACTGGGGATCTGGGAGGCTGGCCCAGCAACTGAGGATCTGGGAGGCTGGCTGGCCCAGCAACTGAGGATCTGGGAGGCTGGCCCAGCAACTGAGGATCTGGGAGGCTGGCCCAGCAACTGACACTCTGTGAGGCTGGCCCAGCAACTGGGGATCTGGGAGGCTGGCCCAGCAACTGAGGATCTGGGAGGCTGGCTGGCCCAGCAACTGAGGATCTGGGAGGCTGGCCCAGCAACTGAGGATCTGGGAGGCTGGGCCAGCAACTAGGGATCTGGGAGGCTGGCCCAGCAACTGAGGATCTGGGAGGCTGGGCCAGAAACTAAACAGTTGCTAACCAAATATTTGAGTCCCCAAAGTCAATCCTCTCAACGCTCACCTGCGACTCAATCAGCTTACGCCACAGCAGGCCCTCAGATACAACCCGTCGCCACTCGCTGCACACCATCTCAGCAGAGGCCAGAGATTTTGCATCCAAACAGGCCAAGATTCGCTCAGCCAAATGATCCAAGCCACATGTTGGCAGTACACTGATAAAGTCTCGCTGCAGCATGGGAGCTAAGTATTCCTGCACTTGGCCATGCTGATAATGCGACATACTGCCCAGTAACTGTTCAACAAAGTTCACCTGTTCCATTTCTGACCAAGTGGAGAATTGCTCCAAGCAGACTGACTGCTCAGACAGAAATTGTTCAGACAGAGACATGATGTAGCTTTTTCTGGTACAGCATAAATTCCAAGGTGCAGTATAGAGGCACATAGTTTAGTGTTCCAAAGGATGATACAAGTAGAAAGAAATGAAAATTTTATCATCTATATTATTCAATTGTTTTATGTTAGCTATTATTGTAATTATATTATTAATTACAGATTGGAAAATGATTATTAATTCATAAAATTGAAAAACATCTAAACATTAGACTCTTAATGTTAGTCATATTTTAATTACTATTAAAAAAACCAGTTGTGAGTTTTTACTAGATATATATCATATTCCGGCTTGATTAAAATCTTATCAATAAATAAATAATTATAAAAATAACTTATGTACTATATTACACTACTATATAGTTAGTATATTTTCAGTTGAATAAGCATATAATAATATAGTTTGAATGTCTTTATATTTATAGTTAGTTTGAAAAGAGTTTGGGAAATACTTTAAATTTGTAAGACCTAGGGCTATATAAATAATATTTAAATATTGGCGCAATTTTTAGTTTAGAGACATTGGCATTTTAGAATAAGAGCATCTTACATCTAATTCCTAGTAACCTAATATCTATTCTAGGTGGCAGTGTTAGGCAAAGTAAAAAAAAACTAGATAAAAATTTGGGATTGACCAACTATGATTTTTTCTTTTGTGCATGATTAGAACTAGACAATGCATGAAACAATGCATGACCATGAATTTTTTAACATACATTTTAAATTAGACATAAAACTATTTGTTTTAATACTACTAAGTCTAGCAATTTGTATTGATTTTTAAGCTTTGTTTTATTAAGTTTATTGTTTTACCATATTTTATTATGTGGCTTTGTTATATCTATGCTGATTTGTAACAATTTTGGTTTGCTTTTCACAATCATATATTTTAGAATATTGTGCTACGACTTAAAAAGTAAGGTTTAAATCAAGAAATTCACAAATTATGATTGGCAACAGACAATATGCGATTTTTTTCCTCGTAATCATAGTTTTCATGATTGTGACTAAGCCTACGATCACAGTCAATCTCCAATAAAATGCTAAAGTTAATAATTAAAAAATTTTTATATTAATAATAATATACTACTAGTATATTAGTATACTTATTTCGATTTTTTTTATTAGCTAGATAACTTCAATTGCCAAAAGCACTTTTGTTTAATGTTAACAAGACAACTAAGTAAAGTTAATAAAATTTAGCCTTTTATTTAAGTGATAAAGAAACCATAGGAACAGTGCCACATAGATAGGTCTATATACTTGTTAACCTTTTTTGGCCAGCTAATTTAGCATTTAAAATATAATAGGTGCTCTATAAGTATTAATAATATAATTTTATGCAATAATAATATCAAGAAATATTTTAATTATATACTATATTGATAGTGATAAGATATATACCTATCTAGAAACCTATCTATAATATAATTTGAGATGGTATAGCATACTTTAATAACTTTCTCAAAATTTTGTTAGATTTCTAAAAGTTAAAACATTATTATTTTTCCAGAAACTTCTTCAAGTTAGCAGCTTATCTATTACATATGCATATAAATAGTAAATAATTAATTATTACTCCACTGTTAATATTCTACTTGTATTTGCGTAATGTATATAATTAAGTGTTTATTTGCTTTGTTAAGATGTGCTCAATCTTTCTAGAAATTTCTAGAAGACATTTACAAATCTATAAATATATGGCAATGGCAGTGACACGAATCACTCTCCCCTTGTTTTCTCTTCAATCTGATTTCTGTTGAAAAACTACTAAATGAACCAGCACCTTGCTATTATTCAAAAAATAAACAAAGCTGTCTATAATAGTATACAATATATCATAGACCTAGTCAAGAAAAAGATATATATTCCTAAAGTTTCTAGGGTACATCCAAGAAATTTGATGTATATATTGGCATATAAAAAGTGATTTTGGGTTTTGCCTTTTAGTTTAGTATTTTGGTATATCATATGCATAGAAAATTAAAAAAGTATGTTTTCAAAAAGAATTATAAGTTGTTTATGCATTATAATCATAAAATTTGGTAACTATTTTACCCAAAATTGATTTCTATATTTTTACAAGGTAATAATTTGAAATTAAAAAAATATACCAACTGTTTTTTTCTCTATATATATATATACAAAATATGTGTTACATATATACAAAATATGATACTTAGACAAATATAAATATTAAAATTCTTTTTTGTTTAACTGCATCTAATCTAATTGAAAGTTGAAACTAGGCCTAGGCCTAGCCTAAATGTCAAAATCACTAATAAAGTATTAAATGTTTCAAAATTTACAATTTGAAGCTCTGCCATAAGGTAATGTATTTGGCATATATTGGCATACACCAAAAAATTTGGTCATTTTTTTCTTAGGTACATATAGTGTTCCGAGCTATCACTATGGAATATATATTTATATATTGTAGAAATAGGCTTTAGCTAGGTCACTAGGAAAAAAAGACAATTTATCAAATTTTATACCAATGTATGCCAAGCTTTTTATCCAATTTATGACATTTTATGGTTAATATAATATATAAGGAGAAATATGCTATATTTATGCCAACTTCTAATTCAACTGCCAATACAATTTACATTAATAAGAAATTTCTAACATATATTATAGTATGATCTCCGATGTGATCATATGTCTTGAAATAATCGCAATAATAAGCAAATTATGGCCTTGGACAATAAGCTTATTAAGGTAGATCTAAAGTATACTCTATAGACTAGGAAAAAGGCTGGTTAAAATCTGCCATTCTTCAAGAGTCGTTCACTACACTCCATCCATAAATAGAACGATTTTTTTTATTCGCCCGCCCGTCCGCGGCGGGAGCCATTTTTTATTTATTTATTTATTTTATTTGGGAGCCATGGGAGCCATGGACTCAGTTCTCGCTAAAATTAAGTTTCTGAGGTGGGGTGGAGAAAGTTTTCTTGGGTAATTGGTTGTTTGAAATTAGTTGCTGACACCATGGGGTGGGGCGAATTCCTCGTTTGAATTTGCCGCCGGCGTTGTTGAAACACGAATAAAGCCGGAAAATCGCGCAGACGAATCACCACGAATTTCTTCTCCTTTTACTCCGACAGCCGGGGTCCTCAAATTCCGGGGGGAGGGTAGTCGTAATCGTAGCAGAGCGGTCGTTAGAGCGGCACGGTCGTTCAGATGGTAGACACCGGAGATGGACACCGTAAATTAATGTGTCGATTTGCAGAGCTGTTTACTGTCAGTAGGGTAGTTGCTGCCACCACCGTAATTTACGTATTACGGAACGTTTAATGATCTCAGAGCTTTCTTTGAGATGAGATTTCGGTTATTTTACGCCCCACGGGCAAAGGATTCAAGATAGGCTATGGCTTAAGTCAACGGAATAAATATTAAGTGTTAATTTGTTGTTATTTATTAAAGTAATTATGGTTATTAATTTTAAAGCAGGTTATTTATGGATTAATGAGTAATATAATGACGATGATGACTACACGGGCGCCGGTGCGCTAATAGACTAATAAATTAATGAACTGTAGAGATAAACAGACAAGATAGTGAGGGAGCGATCGCGCAAGAAGAAAGTTAGAAAAGTTGGCAACTGAGCATGAGTAGTTTATATAAGCAAAAAGTAAGGCAACGTCCAAAGCATGGGGGAAAGATTAGCCAACAAGGGGGCCATACAATGGTTAAAGGAGAAATTACACAGAAAATATATAATGAACCGCTTAATTCCAACTAATGAAAAGGCTGTTAGCCAACGATGGGAAACTGAATAGCAACGGTGGGTCCACACACGGGGCCAACAAGAGGAGGGGGTGATGTCATATAACAATGGTTGGCCGCACGGGTTGGTATTCACGAGGAAAATACGGGCGCGCATTTAAAATGAAAAATTATTAAAAAAATTATTAAATTGTGGCAACCCCACTGCCACATTTCTAAGTGCGGAAGTTTCCTAGAAGCTACTTTTCGTTAGAACAAAACTGTTATAATAACATTTTTATTTAGTTTTAGATTTTCTTTAAAGTATGCCAAAACCAAAAAAAAATTATTACATTTTTAAGCTACTTTGTTTTAGAATATTTTAGGCTTACTCTTAATTTGCACTTGCGAAAAAGCATGAGCACGGCGGTAAGATCAATATAGAACACAACGGCCAATGGATCTTCAATATATACACCCCTTAAGTTCAAAGGGCGTATCAAGGACAAGTCAAGTAGAAGGATTTGAAGCGACGTTTCTTGTAAGTTTTTAAGAGGCAATGTTTTTATCGAAAAATACATGTTACATGTATGTTACGGAGCATCATAGAATCCTAATTTTCTAAACGAAAAGCTTTACTATGAATATCAATAGATCGAGCTACCTAAGAAAGGCAAGACATGAACCATTGGGTCTCGATCCCTTCTATCAAAAGCAATAACACTTTTGTGCTGAAAAAATCAAACCAGCTCATAATATATTTTTGGTAAACCGGCCTCCTAATTTTTCATAGAAACGTAGCTTCCCGTTCTACTTGAGTAGTCCAATTGTACTGAAACGTGTGTACACGACGAATTTAGCTTTACTGCACAAGATTGGAAGAAACAATTTGGTAATATAATTGTTCTTAAGATTTACTAGCGCTTAAAGTACAAAGTTCTGAGCTGTTATTAGAGACCAAACACAAGTAGATCGTTTTTTTAAGGTGTATATTTAGTGCTTATAGCGCATGTTAACTTTTGGTGTACAAGCGTCAATTTTTTATTAATTGCCAGCTTAAACTTTAAGATCAATGAGCTACAGCTACAGCTGCTGCTTCCACTGTAGTCTAAAGGACTTCATCAAGTACCGCGCAGCAATTGCATGGTAACAACTAAAACAAACCGTATTTAATGTAAAAAATATATGTGTAGCTACTCGTGTAAGCTGTTACAATTTCGCGTTCACATAGTGTTTACATGCAAATGGATTATTTATATATATATATGCATTTATAGTGCAGATGTTCAGAAGTTATATTCAAAGTCAGGCATGAAGTCAACAGCCTTAAAAAGTCAACACTGCAAGCTCATATGTGATCAAAAAAAG
>NIVC01000483.1:0-40000 GCA_002269645.1 Macrostomum lignano | reverse complement strand
TCCCCTGCCCCAGAAAAACACCCACCTCACTCCCCTGCCCCAGAAAAGCACCCACCTCACTCCCCTACCCTGCAAGACACCCACCTCACTCCCCTGCCTCAGCAAGACCACTAAACTTAGTGGCGCTTACCAGAGAAACCAGCGCATAACCCTGATGACCACTTGGCCAAGGATTTGAAAAAAGCAATAAACGCCTCTCCCTGAGGCCCCACGGTGCGTGCAGCCATGCCAAAAACGGCGGCGCAGAAGATTACGCCAATCATGTTCACCGAGGCCGAGTTTGACACGATTCTTGTGTCGGAGATCTCAGTTAAGTTCGTCTCGCTACTGTTCAGCATCCCGAGCTGCATTAGTTGCTTTCGCAGAGGAGCTCGATACACAGTTTGAGATTTGAATAGAGCTACGCCAACCAGATTGTCCGGGAAGATGTTGTATAACAGATCCGCGAATACATCTGAAGACGTCAGCTTAGCGAAGGTCACCTTTGGTGCTTCGCTGGTGCCAATGTCTGCCATCGTGCTGTTGTCCACAACGCTTCTGCTGATGCCTAATTAATTTGTTAGTGGTAACTTGGTGTCTTTACTTGGGTGCGGGGGAGTGAGGTGGGTGTCTTGCTGGGGCAGGAGAGAGAGGTGGGTGTTTTGCTGGGGCAGGGGAGTGAGGTGGGTGTCTTGCTGGGGCAGGAGAGAGAGGTGGGTGTGTTTCTGGGGCAGGGGAATGAGGTGGGTGTCTTTCTGGGGCAGGGGAGTGAGGTGGGTGTCTTGCTGGGGCAGGAGAGAGAGGTGGGTGTATAGCTGAAGCAGGGGAGTGAGGTGGGTGTCTTTTTTGGGGCAGGGGAGTGAGGTGGGTGTCTTTCTGGGGCACGGGAGTGAGGTCGGTATCTTACTGGGGCAGAGGAGTGAGGTGAGTGTTTTTCTGGTGCAGGGGAGTGAGGTGGGTGTTTTTCTGGTGCAGGGGAGTGAGGTGGGTGTTTTTCTGGTGCAGGGGAAGGAGGTGGGTGACTTGCTGGGGCAGGGAAGTGAGGTGGGTGTCTTGCTGGGGCAGGGAAGTGAGGTGGGTGTCTTGCTGGAGGAAATAGTTGGCATGGGCGTCTAACTGAGAAATGGAACAATGTAGCTCGTATTATTAAGTTTTTATGATGCCAATTAAAAAAAATACGAGCTACAAAAAACTCTAAGAATTTCAGCTCACCGGGTTTCACAATCAGCGCGGTAACGCTGCCAATGATTGCGCAGCCCGTATTTGCTACCATAATGTAGCCAAAGGAGACCAAGCTGATTTTGCCATTTTCCTTTGGATCAAGGCTGGCAGACACTAAAGAATGAAAAGCATGCTGATAATTTAACTGAGGTGACCTTTTATAGAAAATCAATGCAAAGTTTCTCTCACCAACAACCACATTCGAAGCAATTAGTGGCAAAATCGTCAGCTTTAGAAGGCGAATGAAGAGTTCACCTGGCATGGCTGAAATATTTAACAACACAAAAGCGATGTAGTTCGTTTATTTAACCGGGGTCGGCCAACACCGGTCAAGTTTGTCAAGTCTCAAGGTTCAAGTCTCTCTATCCGGCCCTCGGGTTCTTTGAAATTTTAAAACTCTCCTCTCCTCTCCTCTCCACTCCTTTCCTCTCCTCTCCTCTCCTCTCCTTTCGTTTCCTCTCCTCTCCTCTCCTCTCCTCTCCTCTCTCTCTTCTCCTCTCCTCTCCTCTCCTCTCCTCTTCTCTCCTCTCCTCTCCTCTCCTCTCCTCTCTCTCTCTCCTCTCTCTCCTCTCCTCTCCTCTCCTCTCCTCTTCTCTCTCTCCTCTTTCTCCTCTCCTCTCCTCTCCTCTCCTCTCCTCTCCTCTCCTCTCCTCTCCTCTCTCTCCTCTCCTCCTTTCCTCTCCTCTCCTCTCCTCTTCTCTCCTCTCCTCTTTCTCCTCTCCTCTCCTCTCCTCTCCTCTCCTCTCTCCTCTCCTCTCCTCTCCTCTTCTCTCTTCTCCTCTTTCTCCTCTCCTCTCCTCTCCTCTCCTTTCCTCTCCTCTCCTCTCCTCTCCTCTTCTCTCTTCTCCTCTTTCTCCTCTCCTCTCGTTTCCTCTCCTCTCCTCTCCTCTCTTATCCTTTCGTTTCCTCTCCTCTCCTCTCCTTTTGTTTCCTCTCCTCTCCTCTCCTCTCTTCCCTCCTCTGTCCCATAATGCACTAGATTCTTCATCTGGCCCTTAAGCTAAAACATTATTGAACGACCCCTGGTTGAACTCGCTGCAGGTACAGCGAAAAGGCTAATAGCGCATGCATAATATTTTTATTACCCAGCCAAAGGCGCAATTGACTCGAAATTTCTTTATCTTTGTGACACAGGCGCACAGCAAGGCCGATTAGAAAGCCCACAATGACGGCCGCAATTGTGGCAATCATGAAGGCATTGTCGCGAATGATTTTTTTAGCCTTCTGACGTCCAGTTCTTGGCGGCTTGTCTTGTTCCATTTTCTGGGGCAGCAAATCGGATGTTTCAGTCTCCTCGGGCTGCTGTTGATGAGGCTCAGAAGCTGCACCGTTGATTCTTTTGTTTGAGCTTTGCTCGACTTTTTGTTCAGCGGAGTCTGACATTGTTTGCTAGAAGGAAGGGGTCAAATGACTTCATTAGTGAGAGGCAGATTCAGGGACTGAGGGAGAGCGTAGAGCCAGATTCAGAGACTGAGGTGAGAGCGGATAGGCAGATTCAGTGACATAAGAAATCTTAGCTCGTACAAAATGAGTTAAAAACTACCTGCAATTAACGACCGGATGTTAAAAAACTTCGCAGGAACTTATTCTAGCAACGGAGGTTTCTGGATCTTAAAGCTAGATTTATAAATTTCTGTATGTTTGTATTGCGTCGTTAATACGTTTTTACAACGCTTGCAGACGAAAAATACATACACGAGCTGAAACGAGTTTTGGAACAGAAAGAAAAAACAGACAGGCAGAGGGAGGAACAATTCGCATTCAAGTTTGAGTAGCGTTAAAATAGTTCTACCTTAAAGCCTGGCCGCGTGTTTACTCAAGTGTTTTCTTCATTCCCTTGAGCCATTGTCCTGAAAAATTTCAGTGCACAAAGCGTGGATTTCTATTCAGGCAGAATTCTACTGACCAGTGCAGGCAGAGGAGAAGCAAGAGATGCCTGCGTACATGTCGATGGCTTGCTTTGGCCCTGCAGACCCAATGCCCCCTCCCAAGCTCAGGTGAGACTATTACTCGTATTTCGTCAGCCAACAACACGTGACTGGGTATGCTCGGACGCCCTATTTTTGTCCAAGTATAGCTTGCTACATCTAGATGTTGCTCTTGGGGAGTGTCGACACTTTTTTCATGTAATCTCAAGAATACATAAGACAAGAAGTTACATAGGAAACGTTGTCTATCCCATGATGGGCCATGATGTATCGTTTATTGAAATTTACACAATTGCACCTTTTATTACGTTCAAGTTCAAACACTTTGAAATACTGTAAAAACTAAAAAAAAACTTTCAAAGATAAGAGTATGCAGTGAAGACCACTAGAAGCTACCATTCAATCTTTTGTATCTTGTACTGTTCCGCCTTGCACTGCCTGTTCGATGCTGCCGCATTCCGCATCTCCAAGGCATTCACGGAACAGCACTGCAGCATGCAGGCGACCGATGCGTTTCCATCCGGCATTCTCGTTGCCCAGTTCGAGCCGGCCGCTCTCCGCTGCAGTCTCTTCCGCTACCAGTCCGTGTGTCGCGACCTGTCTCTGGCGGTGCGAGCAGCGACTGCCGAGTGCTCATCCGATTTCCGATCAAATATCCGGCTCAGCTCAACCCGAAGCTCACAAACGTGTGGCTCGGAGACGACATGTCTGCATTTGAGAATGTCGTGTGCCAGGCTGACGAAGAGACCAACCGAATTTATCCGATCGGAGTCCAGTGGACAGAGGAGGGCGCCGCGTTCGATGGGAGCAGCTCGTTTCTGGCCATGAACAAGAGCGACATCGGGTTCGGCACAGGCGTCACGGTGCTGCTCAGGATGAAGCGGCAGCCGCAGGTGCAGATCTTCTTCAATTTTCTAAACTGCTTTGACTTCGAAACTGGAATTATCCACCACTTTATCTAGGAGCACGGATGTTCAAAGCCAAAGCTGGTGCCGCTCCCTGACCCTGACGCTTTTCGGTCAGGCATCGGATCTATGTAACTAATGAAGACGTCGACTTACTCAGAAAACAGTACTATACGAAGATATCAGAGAGCTAATGATAATAGCTCGTATCCAGCGTTTATAGACCGACAAGTGAATAATTAATTTGCCAAATTTAGCAGATTACTTTTTTTCAATATCTGACAGATCCTCCATTTCGAAGCGTTCTCACTAAAAACTGATCGCACAGGGCAAAAGACGGAGCCAACTAGGCAAAATTTAGTTGGCTCCGTCTGCATCGGTGTCAAATATCAGAGTTTGCAGCTGCCAAGGCAAATGTTTACATGGCGCAGCAACCTTTAATGCCGGACAAGTAAGGGAAGCTGCTACATGTAGATTTCTTATTTGAGTTGCACAACCGGATTTTAATTTCGTTGAATTCATGAAGCCTAATCATAGGCTTAGATTTGGAACAAATGACTCTAGTGGAAATTTGCGAAAATCTCTCTACATTTCTGGATAAAGTTCCATGGTTGTCAACTGCAGTGTCCGGATCAGGTTCTAGCGAGTAAATTTAGAGTGTGGAAGCTAGCATCCCCTGTTTCCAATCATAAAATCAAACATTATTCTATAAGGCATTTCCGACCAGTCCTCAATGCAGCTTAGCGGAAGGTCGCAGTTCGAGTCTGCATGGAAGCAGAGAATTTATCTGAATTAAAAGTACGTATATTATATTTACCTTATAATATTATACTGATGAAATTACAGATTTTTTAATATTTAGGTTAAATGAAATTTTTGCTAGAGCTGTGTTAATCTTCTAGAGCAGTGCTTATCTGTGGTTGGGGACAAGTGTTAACCTGGGGAAGTAGTGCTAATCTGTGGGAAGTAGTGCTAATCTGTGAGGAGTAGTGCTAATCTGTGAGGAGTAGTGGTAATCTGTGGGAAGTAGTGCTAATCTGTGAGGAGTAGTGCTAATCTGTGAGGAATAGTGCTAATCTGTGGGAAGTAGTGCTAATCTGTGAGGAGTAGTGGTAATCTGTGGGAAGTAGTGCTAATCTGTGGGGAGTAGTGGTAATCTGTGGGAAGTAGTACTAATCTGTGGGGAGTTAGGGAGTCGCTAATACTAATGCGACAATGGAATTTTTCAATGGAAATTAATAAATTATAAAAAAGCTACTAAACTAAATTTAGGCAAACCGTACACAAGCAAGGAATAAGTTTGAACTTTTTCTCATCTACTCTAGCATAAGAAAATAATATAGTCTATCTCTCACATCAGAGACTAAGGCGAATTAATTTATAAGAGTTTCAATTTAAAAGTAAATTCTGAGTTTCACTGGATATTGTTGTAAAATTCGTGAATCTCGCTCTCAGAAATGGTGACGTTGCTCATGGCGATGGCCCGCACAGTGCCTTTGAACATTCGAGCGTCATTCAGTCGCTTGCCGAACCTGAAGCAGTTCTGAGGCAGCAAGATGAAGCTGACACTAGTAGTCGAACCCAAGGAGGACGTCGGCAAGAAGGCGTCGTTTACGAACTCTCCCCACGAGTCAGCCGCTGGAGTCGATGTGAAGCCGATGTTCACCCACTCGTTGGCGTTCGAAGTCAGCAGAGTTGTCGAGGTTGTATAGCGTCTGGGAGCGGAACCAGCTTCTGTTTTGATCACGAAAAGAAGTTTAGAAGCAGCGTTATGCTCTTAGACACAGCAAGCCTATCCCCTGATGCTGGCGTCTCAGTTGTGTGACTGCAGCCGCTTGCAGTGGCCTCTCATCTACCACTTCGCTTGAATTTTTAAATAGGATTTGCAGACACTGCAAAGAAGTTGAGTTCTAAGGTTTTCTACTGAATTATCCGCCGCTGCTGGAAGAAGTGGCTATGGAGAGACAGAAAAGGTACGAGTAAAAATTCCATGCAGAGTTTTGAGGAAGAATTCATCTTCGTATAGATAAAGTTAAATGTCTCCGATGTAATTGTCAACATGGTTTTTACTTGAGTCTTCTCAAGATTGCGTATTATTTTACGAAGCATCATTAACGTGGCTTAGGCCCACTCGGCAATGCTTTGATCTACGCTAAATTGCAGATATAACGATGAAAAAGCAACAGAAGAGTTGCAGAAGACTTCAGACCAGGGACCACAAAATACCAGTGCGATAGTGCATTGAGACAAGACGTACATGCATGTAGTTGGATATTCAAGCAAAGCACTGCAAGAAGTGCAATTAGGAGCAAAAGGCGAAGGAACAAAAGACATTTAGAAACCATATTCAGAGATAGGACGTTTGCATCATTAACCGGCCGAGAGTAACACATACAGCATCAAACAGACCCGTCACCATGACTTTCTGAGCCCATCGGGCTTCATGCCTGAGAAGACTCCCATCCCACATCTGGATTACATCCGTCGCGAACTTCAACACATCCAACTCAATTTAGACGAGATGGACTGTAAACCCCCACTCTCATTCTCAGGAAGGGCTTCAAGTGTACCCCAAGCCACCCAATGAACGTGCCACCCAATGAACGTGGGCATCAACCGGAGAAGCCATGGCATTCACTGCTTCACTGACGGATCCCTGAGTGACGGCCTGGCTGGCGCGGGCATAGCCATTTTCCACAAGGGTGAGGCGATCTTACAAGAGAGTCTTCATCTTGGTGAGAATGTCTCAGTTTTTCAATCCGAAGTTATGGCCATCAAACAGTGCGCTGAGCATTAGCACAAAGCTGGCATCAGCAGCTTGGACATAAATTTTTACTTTGACAGTCAGGCAGCTATTAAGGCCTTGTCTTTCATCAAGCTCTCAACCAAGTCAGTTTCAGACTGCTTCAAAAGCTTGCAGACCATGGCGATTCTCAACAGGATCAATGTTATCTGTACACCAGGTCACAGCAACATCCTCGGCAACGAGCTAGTGGATCAACTCACCAAACGGGGTAGTATCCCGGATGGAGCGCAACGTTCGGTCAAGTTACCTTCTCCGAAGTCATCAGTCAACCGCGCCATTCAAGAATGGCTGAACCACCAACACCAGATGCACTGGAACAGCTGCTCCGAATGTCGGCAAACACGAACGGCAATGCCTGCCATAAACCGGAAAGTATTTGACTATCTAATCTCCTTAAGTAAAACTGACCTCAGGGAGGTGCGCATGGTCATTACTGGCCATGGCTTCTTCCAGAGACATATTTCACTACAAAGTGGTTGCTCCCCTATCTGCCCCTTCTGTGATTTAGAGGAGGAAACCTCGACGCACCACTTCACTTTCTGCCCGCACTTCAACGAGGCGGGGAGACGTCACCTCGGTCGCCCGCTAGGGCTGGACGAGCTCACCACTCCGGACCGGATCCGGGACCTACGCGCATTCGTTCGGGACTCTGGACGGATGAAGATCGCGGACGCCACACTCCCGAGCTCTTCTGCTGCTGGCGAGGGGTGGGCGCAGCCCCAAGGCTAACGCCTTTCTGTTTTTAGCTTGGGGTTGCGATAGGGGCCTCATGGCCTAATCGACCTCAAGATCGACCTCAAGGCGGGCTACATGCAGATGCAGCTCCACGAGTCATCACATGAACTGAGGACATTCATAACACACCAGAGATTGTACCGATTCTTCCTGGTGCCGTTCGGCCCAGCGCTTACCGATTCTTCCGAGTGCCGTTCGGCCTAGCGTCAGCGCCGGCGGCCTTAGAAGGATGCTGAGCCACCTGGTAGCCGGCCTGCCCGGAGTGGAGCACATCTTGGATGACTTTATCTTCTACGGAGCAATGGAGGCCGAGCACGACTCAATGCTCTGCGCTCTGTTGAAGCGACTGGAAGAAGTCGGCCTGAAGGCCAACAATGGACAAATGCCAGCTGCGGAGGACCGAGATCGAGTTCTTCGGCTTTGTGTTTTCGGCTGACGGCATGCGACTGTCCGTGTCTCAAACTAAGGCCTTCAAGGAGCTGCACGCACAGGCAAAAAAGAATGAACTGCAGGCGTTTCTGGGATCCTCCAACTACCTGATGCGGTCCGTGCCCAACTTTGCCGAAGTTACGGCGCCTCGATCAGAGGCTTCTGCTCATGAGGGACGCCGAATTCAAATTAGACAGCCGAATGCGAGCGAGCGTTCCAGGCGTTGAAGGAGGCAAAAGTCAATCCACCGAGCCTGGTGCACTTCGATTGACCGCGGACACGATCGTCACCAGCGACACCAGCGACACCAGCGCTGAGTCCCTCCCAGATCCAAGACGGCGTTGAGCGGCCGATACATTTTGCTGGTGTCGATAGATTTCGACGGAGATATGCGATACCTCGATATGCGATATGCGATAAGCGACGCGCTAGCAAGCCAGTGTTCATGAAGAAGTGGCGGCGGTCTTCCAGTTTGTATCAGGATATTATTTTCAAATTTGAATCGGAGCCGGCTTCCAGAAATCTGCATGGTTTGGTAAGCTAGGGTAACTCTCTGTACCTATCCAAATTCTCATTGTCTTTGTCCTAATCTGATAGCTCGTATTCTTAAATTTGGTAAATAAGCAAGACTATTGTTATGGAACGTTGTTGAAAATTATCTTGACAAATACTAAAATACTTACGTACATTTCTATAATAAATTTGCTATCTAATCGCAATAAAATTTTAAAGTATAACTCTGATTAAGAGTTAGAAACAGCTTTGTAAGAGTAAAGCACTTTCTTTCTTAATAAACATTCGAACAGAATCTGATATGGATATGATATGACAAAGGACGCCTAGATTACCTAATAATAATTTTGAAGTAAAACAGTATAAGCTTAGAAACCTAAAAAAAGCGTCGTGAGTTCACAGTTTAAACTGCAGCGAGTCCACCAGTTGCTGAGCTGCTCCTCACGGTAGGGCGGCAAAGAAGTCTCGAATCTCGGTTTCGTTCATGAAGCTGTTGTCGATTGCGATGGCCTTGACCGAGCCCTTGAACAGGGTGGCATGATTGTACCGCTTGCCGAACCGAAAGCAAAACTTTGACACCGAAATAGAAGCAGTTAAAGTTTGAAAATTGATGGCAGACATCGGCAAGAAGGAGGCGTTCACAAACATTCCATAAGAGTCCGTTGTCGGTGTCGACGTGAATCCGAGGTCAATCCACTCGCTGGCGTTCGCGGTAAGAAGGGCTGACGACATGATTCTGTTACGTACTGAATTAGTATCGTAGAAGACCACATAGAACCTTGACACTGAGGAAAACTCCCAGATGTGGTGGTACAAAGGTCCTGTGGCAAAGTTGGCGCAGTCTAAGAATTCAAACAGCGGCTGCACCTGCGGCTGCCGCTTCATCCTGAGCAGCACCGTGACGCCTGTGCCGAACCCGATGTCGCTCTTGTTCATGGCCAGAAACGAGCTGCTCCCATCGAACGCAGCGCCCTCCTCTGTCCACTGGACTCCGACCGGATAAATTCGGTTGGTCTCTTCGTCAGCCTGGCACACGACATTCTCAAATGCAGACATGTCGTCTCCGAGCCACACGTTTGTGAGCTTCGGATTGAGCTGAGCCGGATATTTGATCGGAAATCGGATGAGCACTCGGCAGTCGCTGCTCGCACCGCCAGCAGAGCTTCTGTAGTCGCGACACACGGACTGGTAGCGGAAGAGACTGCAGCGGAGAGAGGCCGGCTCGAACTGGGCAACGAGAATGCCGGATGGAAAGGCATCGGTCGCCTGCATGCTGCAGTGCCGCTCCGAGACCGCCTTGGAGATGCGGAATGCGGCAGCATCGGACAGGCAGTGCACCTGCACCTGAGTCCAGGTGTCTCCGGACCTGCACTGACACACAGCTGCCTGCAGGCTCAAGGTGAGCAGCAGTATCTTGAGAATCATTGCTTGAAAGTCAAACTGGGTAATACACTAAATCAGCTACGTAGGCAATAGTATTTTAGCTGTTGTAGATTCAAATTTAGCCTTCAATCCGATATGCTGAGCTCTCCGCTTCGTCTTTCAAGCCTAGCCTCTCAGATTCCGAAATGCACCGCTGATGTCTGTTGAGTTTGCTCTGCTCACAAAGCTTTTAATCGTAGCTTCCTGCTAGGCATTGTTCCTAGCAACGCCAATATTTCGATCCATTTACAAGTTTTGTTAATGCATATGGAATATTTGCCAGCCTTCTTCCTTCCTAAACATGCCCACGCTAGCTGCTGGCGAATGATTGGGTGTCTTGCAGTTACCGATAAAGGTTTCCCAATTCTGATGAAGCAGAGAATGCAAATGGAATGGCCAGGGCTATTGTTGACTATCTTTTAAAAAACATAAAAGCATGCAGTGTAGAAAACTTTAAGGCTTTGAGCTCGCACAAGTTTTCATGCGTCGAGATTAAAATGAAGTATATACTCAGCAACAGCTAAAACCACAGAATATTCTGTGGCTAAACCCCCTCCACTCACGCTGTCACACGGCCTAAAAGTTTTGTATGCCATCGGTGACTCAGAAATGTGTGAAGGCTGCCGCCGCCAGACGCGAGCGCAAAGTGCGGCATGGGGGATTTGGGGAGGGTCTCCAGACATGAACCCCATCGAGCATGTCTGGGACTTTGTAAAGCGAAGAGTTCAGCAGGATGCCCCACAGAATGCTGAACAGTTGCGACTGGCGGTGCTGAATGCCTGGCAGCAGCTGCCCCAAGAGTTCATCAACCGGCTGGTGATCAGGATGCCACGACGAGTCACGGCACTTTTGCATGCTCGTGGTTCCTACACACGATACTGAGACTAGAATTAAAGACATTGCTTAACTTTTGTGCCCGTGTGACAGCGTGAGTTGGGGGGGGGGGTTTAGCTGTTGCTGAGTATAATTGTTAGATTTATCCACATAAACTGACAAAAACCGTATCAATTCCTACTTACTCTATGTATTTTTGCGTTTAGTTAACCCAATTGGGCCGTTTTACTTTCCTGTTGTGTGCACGATCTATTTAGAGCATATATAATATTTGCACGATCGATAATTTAGGCCTCTCCGCAGGGGCGTAGCCAGAGGGGGGGCAAGGGGGGCCGTGGCCCCCCCCAATCACCAACTCTGGCCTTGGCGCCCCCCCCCCGAAAAGAAACTGGCGCCCCCCTATAAGAAACTGGCGCCCCCCCCCCCTAAAAGAAACTGGCGCCCCCTAACTCACGGCCCCCCCAATCAAAATTCCTGGCTACGCCCCTGCCTCTCCGCGCCAGTTTATTACTTCAAATATATAGTCTGGCCCTCGACTCAGTTTATTACTTTCACTTTCTTTCTCTCTTATCTCTCTCTCTCTCACCGCCGACTTTACGACCGCCTGTTGCTAAATATAGCTTCTTAAGTGTTAGTCATTCCGTCTTCGCTATTTGTCCCACGAGCAATTGGACAATAATCAATCCTGGGTTTCTACCTGCATTCCATTCGAGAATCGGGCTTGGGCAAGTGATAGAAATTTTATTATTTTTTTTATTAGAGGCAGGGGGTTGTGTGCACCCTGGCGCGCGCACTTTAAGCGACATAGGCACACAACCGGCGAGAGGCATTACTGCCCATTCCGCCGACTCCCCTGAGCAGGCACACAAGCGCGCGGATACGTACGCAGGCACACACTCACACAGGAGTGTACAGCGGCCCTAACTTTATTTTATGGTTAGGCATGTACACTGCGCCTTGGGGGGTTGGCTCTCAAGGTCGTTAATTGCACGAGCAGAGCCAAGCTGAGATTCCAATTCAGCCCCAAATTAATGTGACTGCACTTGGAATCGAGCCTGGGCCGCTGGCACACCAGAGCCTGCGCTAGACCGCTGGGCTACGGACCCAAGTGATAGGAAATTTTCATTTTGCTTTTTCTACTCTGTAATTTTTTAGCTTACAGTGTTTTAGCTTTTTTGGAACTCATTTTTCGGAAGATTAGTTTGTCCGGGGCCAATCCTTAATTTTGCGCCTCCCTTCGTTTCGACCCAACATCTAGCGATGACAGACGTGCATGTATACGGTAGACAATCACTGGCAGACAATCGGTAAGCTCAGGATGAGCAGCACTAGCATGTGAATCATGGCCTGAAAGATACAGTGCGCGTTTCTTGAATGGTTGCCTTGGGCTACGAAGCTTTCCGATGTCGTGCGAGTCCTGAGCTATATGTGTTTTATAGACTAAAGAGGCGGCATTTCAGCATCTTCAATATGGATGAAGCATCCACGACAATTAGTGGATCAGTCTTTGAGAGACTTCTCCAAGTTTTTGGAGATAACTTTAGTGAAATTCGCTGCCCTGATTCTCCCCAAATTCGAAACTTTTAAATCCGAAATGAGGCATCGGATTTGCACAGCCAGAACTCATACAGCGCTTCAGCAGAGTCGTCACGGCTATCGCCAGGTGCAGCAGATGTATGGCCAACAGCCACGCGAGATCCAAGACTTCTTTGCTGCACCAACGAGGAATAAAACTGGCTGATGAGCATCCACACAATTAATCTCTCGCATAAGATTGTTCAACTCAGTGAAGTGCCGCTGTCCGACACGAATTCACCAGTTGCTTCATATATGTTGAACTCCCTCATTTTACCTATCACCGAAGCTGCATATGAATTCTGAAGTCAGCTCGTATGTACACAACAGGATAGTGAAAATAGTAATTGCCAATCACTAGCAGAGACTTCCCGATGACAATAGACTTGTGACATCTGCACTGACAAGCTTCCATGCTGTCTTGGGCAGATCCCTCGGGATGATCTGGCACAACTCCCTCACGATGAAACCAATTTCTGAAAAATCATTTCATACGTCCTTCATGCGCTTTTCGTTGCACATTTGCTCTCGAATTCTGAAGTTACAAAACGATCAATGTGTCGGATACATTAGAATTTTATTCATTATTTCGCACACTATGGTAGATCTTAGACTTGTTCTGAATTCCACTTTTAATTGGACTCAGCGCTGCTGAACTCTGAGTCATCCTTTAAATCTTCTCCGATCTGGTCCTTTGAAATACCGTAAAAAATGTCTTCTGTCACGACTTGACTTAAAAGGCGTTAATCGGCCATTTCCTTTGAAGCTTTTCACCTTTCACTTCACTTTCACTTGAACTGCTTAGCCTTGAATGGCTGTCAATTGATAAGATCATTCAGTTCGAAGTTAAAATTGGCAAGCGCAACGCCCAACTGCGGATTTAGAAGCATCTAAAATGCGTTTTATGATCCGTAATATTTCTCGGATGTTCGGCACTCCTGTCGTAAGTTTCTTTTGGAAATACTACTAGCCGTGACGCCCGTTCCGATGAACATTTTGAAGGTTCATTGATTTCTTCCTTTCTGTCAGATTTATCCACATAAATTGACAATAATTATTCTTTTTCCTAGTTTCTCTATGTTTAATTTTGCGTTGGTGGCCCCTCAATTGGGCCGTTTTAACTGTGCCTGTTTTGTGCGTACTTAGAACGTATTATACTCGTAGTTTCACGATCGATAATTTAGGCCTCTCTGTGCGCGTGGCGCACGAAGAGGTCCAGTTTTTATTACTTTAAATACGAGCTATAACTGCCTTGCCTGGGTCACTCTCACTCAACCTTCTCTCTCTCCGCCAACTTTTACGACCGCCTGTTGCTAAATAAAGCTTCAAGTGTTAGTTCATTCCTGGTCAATTATTTGTCCCACCAGCAATTGGACACTTTAAATTGCGAATCAAGTTGTTCGGACAGCTGGCTTCATTTCCTTAAAAGATTTCGTTAAAATGATCCAGTATTGCCCTTGTCGACGATTTAGTTTTATCAACCGAGTGAAAACAGCTTTTCTGCTAGCTCCATGTCTGTATTTTATTCCCGAACAGGTGCTCAAACCCTTGAATCATTACGACGATTTTTGCAGATCTCTTCTGTAGAGCATTGAGTAGCATTCCATTTTTAGGGGTAATCATGATTCAACTGAAAATCTACAATAGGCAATCTGTATTAACAGTAGAACTACCAAGAGGGGGGAGGGGGGAAATCCCCCCCCCGACAATTTTTTTTGCTGCGCCGGAACTGTGCAACGCAGGCACCAGAAATTCAAGAGCACAGGCCAACTTTTTGTTGCGCACCTTCTCAAACAAGAATCAAGTCGCCAGCCCTCCGGACCGTCGAGATATTCAACGATTCTGCCAGAAGGTCGGATTTTTGCCATAAGCGCTAGTGTATTCAGTACACCCCTGTGCGCCAATCAGCACTGCTCCTCAGTGCAGCCTTGCCAAGTCTCCAAATTTCATCAGCACGTCGACCACATGTGTCTGCATCAGTTCTGACTTCGTTGGTCACTAGCCTTCGCCCAGGTGGAGCTTCTGGACCCTCAACAGCTGTGGCACCAGGTGACTATGGACACCCTGATGCGGATTTCTCTAGTTTCGCCGATCAAGCCTCGACAGTGGGCAAGAATCAACCGTCAGACATTCTCAGCTAGTCTCTCAAGCATTCCGTCATCATCCCGACGCCGTCGGCTCCTTCAACAGATTACACCAGGTGACTGTGGACAGCCTGATAAGAATGTCTCTAGTTTCGCTGATCAAGCCTCGACAGTGGGCAAAAATCAACTGCTGGACATCCTCAGCTAGTCATTCAAGCATTCACCTCGACGCCGTCGGCACCTTCAACAGATTACACCAGGTGACTATGGACATCCTGTTGCAAATATGTCAGATTTGTCTTATCAAGCTTCAATAATGGGCAAACCTCAACTGCCGGACATTCTCAGCTAGTCTCTTGAGCCTTCAGTCATCACCCCGACGCCGTCGGCACCTTCAACAGGTGGCACCAGGTGAATAAGGACACCTGAGCGTGATTTTTCATCATGCTCTTAACATTTCTGAAGCTCTGAAAATTTTTTAAGCACGGACATTGCTATAGTTAAGCTTGAACTCATGTTGCTGTATATTTATATTATTATTTCACACACTTTTATACATACGAGCTACATACATATTTTATTTGACAAGCTGTTTAGTTTATTCAACTATAATATTGAACCCAATTTTTATGCAAAAAGGGTTATGCTTTTAAAAATGAAAAAACCGATTGAATTTACCCGGCACGCAAATGAAATTCAGGATCAGGTAAAGCTGACTACTAGTATTACAATAAAAAAGAAAGGAAAATTAGCGCAAAAGCGTGACAGCTACTACTGTACATTCGCAAGAAATCCTAGAACAATGACAAAGTTTTTTCATTATCCTCAAATATCCTTCAATTTTCTGATGACATGCACAACAAATTCGTGGCCGGAAAACTTTCGTGCTCCTTCTGGCTGGAATAGAAATGAAAATAAGACAATATTTTTCAAATATTTTTCAAATTTTTTTGTGATGAATTTTGGAGACTTGGCAAGGCTGCACTGAGGCGCAGTGCTGATTGGCGCACAGGGGTGTACTGAATACAGCAGTACACTTTGACCTTCTAGCAGAATCGTCGAATATCTCGACGGTCCGGAGGGCTGGCGACTTGATTCTTGTTTGAGAAGGTGCGCAACAAAAAGTTGGCCCGTGCTCTTGAATTTCGGGTGCCTGCGTTGCTCCGTTCCGGCGCAGCAAAAAAATATTGTCAGGGGGGGTGGAATTTCCCCCCTCTTGGTAGTTCGACGGGCGGAAAAATGGCTTGGTATTCCTGCTGTTAATACGGAATAGCTTGCAGTGCTGCATCATGCGTTTTCTGCAGAGCCTGTTTGATGTCATTCCTCATTATCCATTGTTGCTAACGAGGTGAATTTTTATCGTCTCGCTCCTACATCCGTGCTGAAGAAAACCCAGTTATCAGGAGAGGCAACTTGAAGATCCCGCTTCCGTATTGAAAGGAGGGCCAAAGGCAAGGCAGTTAAAAGTACTGTTAAGAGTTTGTTGGCACATGAACTCTTTAGAATCACATGCAGACTGCATTAGAATGCCCTCCAAAAACAGAACGTCACTGCAAGCCAAAGGTGGCACAATATTTTGGGCATTGTGAAATGGTTCAATGTTTCAGATCAATGGCTCTTCCTGAGTCTGACAATCTCGTGCATTGGGAAGGCTTTAAACAGTGAGTTCCTTTAATAGTAAAATTCTGGAAAACTTTCCCCCATTCTTGTAAAATTTCATTTGAAAATTTAAAGATCTGTTACCTAAAAAATTATAGAAATTAAGAAGCAATGGAGCCGCAAGAGAAACATGCGCGAAAAATTGCTGCACAAATTGCTTCCAAAGTGCAGTAGGTCTACGCTCGTACGACAAACCATATATTGTGGAACAAATCAGGTAAGAATTAATTATATACAATACTTTCGAAAACTGTGGTAGTGAAATCTAAACTGCGTGCAGGTTTGTGTGTGTGTCGTATCTGAAATCTGCAGCCTCGATGTTGTCCGGCAGTCAGGCATGTGTAGCGCGATCCTGATCGAGGTTAAATATGTCTATTTACTTGGCGCTGACTGTTTGTAATTCCACAAAATCACATATTTCAGGCCAACAAAAATAAAGAGGAAAAAGAGAAATACGCCCAGAGTCCGGAGATCAGCACAGTGACTGCGGTGAATGTCTCCGTCTCGGCCACTCATGCATCTGATGTTCCCGTCCCTGCGACTGCAGCGGGTGCTCCCGGTTAATTTAATTGTTTTTTGTTGTCTTGAGCTTCACAAGCTTTGTCACAAATGTGCTTTTAAACCGATAGACCAGAATGACATGGAAAAGAAAGGGCCGCTTGTGGCAGACGGAAAATATGAAATTCCAACAGCTTTATTTCCGGAGAAGGTTCCAGCAGATTTTCTGACGGCCGTCCAACGAATGAACGATGACGAAATAATGAGTAGCGAAAAAAGGGTTGTTATGAGCTTGGGACTGCCGTGGTGAGACGTCAATACTGACTTGACTTACGAGCTGTAGGGGGCTTTGTACGGCTTTTCTATCCGGTACACGCAATTTCTACGAGTGACAAAATGATTCAGTTTCAAATTAACGCTTCCTTTTGAGACTTTGGCTACCGGATTCACTTGAGGCGATTAGCTCGAATGTATCTGCTTCCATTAGGGAAAGTTGATAAACTTCCGAGCAAATTCTATGTAATATCGTAACGTTTTGCAGTCAATTCCTGTCCGTTTATTAATAACAAATAATAACATTTCGCTCCTACTTATAATTGAACCTGTTGAAATAAAAACCTTTTTGTTCAAGTCAACGATATTCTGCTTTTTACCTTTGCTTCGATCCCATAAGGTTTATTCTGGTTCTTTTAAATCAAAATCCTGGCATTAAAAATGTTATTCAACTTTATCTACGAACTCCACAATCTATTTTATTAGCTTGAACAAAAAATAAAAACTCGATGTAACGCCTGTAACGGATCTCGAGCTATCGGTGGGATCAAAACAGGTAGATTAGGTCGAGGCCTAGATAAATTTAGTGCTCAATATTTTGTTTTCAGAGAGTCCTCCAGTTTAAAGTTTTGCGAAAGCATCTCTGTTTTATATATCTGAGCATTTTAAACCAAATACCAATGCATTTTTTACAACTCGATGTACATGTAAACCCAGTAGCTAACTTGAATCAACCCAGTCTGTCACAAACCTGTATGTGTGTGTAGAACGGTGTGTTCTGAATGTCCATAAATATTATTCACAGAACTTTCAGAGCTGCTGGCAGGTGGCTAAAAAAACCAAAAATAAAAAAAAACATGCAGGTGGGTTTTGAAACCTTCCAAAGCGAAATAAAAAGTGGACAAAATAAGTATATATATTGCAAGTGCACAAGTTCACTGAACTAGTCGTTAAAAATATGCCCATAAAAATGAACAACTGCATCATGCACGGCCTCACAAGTTTAAAAGGTGCTCTGTTCAACAGGTGACTGTCCTTGTCTAACAGGTAAAATGCTACTCTATCCACCAGGTGAGTGTCCCTATCAAACAGGTAAAATGCTACTCTATCCACCAGGTGAGTGTCCCTATCAAACAGGTAAAATGCTACTCTATCCACCAGATGAGTGTCCCTATCAAACAGGTAAAATGCTACTCTATCCACCAGGTGAGTGTCCCTATCAAACAGGTAAAATGCTACTCTATCCACCAGGTGAGTGTCCCTATCAAACAGGTAAAATGCTACTTTATCCACCTGGTGGATTGATAAGTACATCTATCAGCACCTGTCTGATGCACCTGAGCCACAATTGTACGAGAATTTGCGTTGAAAACAGACGCTAAAGGCGTCCAATATAAGAATAAAGCCATCAGCGCCAGAGCGACAAGCGGAATACAAACTGGAAGTGAATTCGTATTTTTAAAATAAATCTGAGACTGAAACAGAGTAATGAATTCGTGTCCTACCTGTATAAATTTCACTACAAATTCTTTAAATATCAAGCTTCCAGAATTGATCAAAGGTTTTTTAAATCTAGAGGTTTACGATCACTCTCTTTGGAGCATTGAAGTTTCTTAAACATAGCAGGGCCACGCTGATAAAAAAAAATAGTATTTCCGATTTCACAAAGCCCCAGGCGGTAGACGAAACGCCGAGTGCGCGCCTGTCCCCGCCGGTAGGGTGCCTGCAGCGTCAGCAGCAGCACCTCCTGCACCGGCTGCGAGCAGTACGACTTGGCTCGGATGAAATGGCCTGCCAGCTGGAGTCGCCGACGGTGCAACAGTTAGTTGGGACGGAACAGGCCGGTGCGACGATAGAGTGCCGCATTGGCGCTCGTAGCCGATCTTGGCGGCGGCGCGCAGCAGGCCAGCGTGCGCCGCATCGACCTGCTGTTCGAGCGATTCCCTCAGCGTCCAGGTCTCGCCCGGCACTCAGAGCATGACGGTTTTCTGCGTGTTGACCACCAGGCCGATGCTGGCCACAACGCTTACCAGCTGGCGCTGGACGCCCTCGACGGTCGAGGACAGCGTGGCGAGATCGTCGGAGTAGCCAAGCACGCTGAGCCACCTCTCCTGTTGGCGTCGACCCACGTGTCGCTGCAGCAGGAAGCCATCGTCGTCAGAAGGAAGAGCGGTCAGCAGCACCCAGTCAAGGACGAACAGAAACGGCACCAGCGCTTCTCCCTGGAGCAGCCCGGAGGATGTCTCAAAGAAATCCGACAGGCCAGCACAGCACAGTTAGCACAGCCCAGCTCGTGCCATGATAGGGCACCATGACACTGGAAATCAGCTGCTTTGCCGTTTTGCTGTATTGCTGTAATCTGAAAATTTTGATTGAACTGGGAGTAGCTTTTTGTCGTATTCTGCTTGCTTGAACTGCGGTTTCATTTGCGTCCACGTGCTGTTCAGAGTTTTGCTGCTTTTTGAATGCTTTCATTCTGCTTGTTCCTGGACTTGATGATGCATCTTCCCAGCTCGAGAGATAGTGCGGACCACCGCACTCGATCTGCACTCGATAGCACGAGATATTAGGTCTTAATCATACGATCGAATAATGATGAATATCGCGATTATTGGATAAGTTTAGGAAGTAGTTCTTTAAATTTCTAATGACTGCAGGTTCAGAAAGACGATTGCATTAACTATCAAGGTAGTTTCATGGTTTAGGTTTTCGTTTTAGAAAATTAGTTGTACCCTTCGTCTACACGACTCTTCTAAGAGTAGCTATTGAATAGCATTCCAATTTTAGGGGTAATCATGGTTCAGCTAAAATCTGTAATGGGCTACATGTACTATTACGAAATAGCTTCCAGCGCTGCGTCACTCATCAAAGTTAAACAACTAGCAAGAATGAGACACTCAGGCGTCTTCTGCAGGGCCCGTTTGAACTAATTCCTCATCATCCACTGTTCCTAATAAGGGGAATTTTCCTCTGTCTCGCTTCCACATCCGTACTGTGGAAAATTCAATCGACAGAATACAATACAATTGCAGTACAAAAAATGAGACGTTTTCTGTACCGAAATTTACACACAGCTGCTACTGTATGCATGCTACCGAAGCATGCTACTCACTACAGAAATTGCCAAGGGTTGGGAGACTGACAGCTGCTTGGGATGCAGACAGCTGCTACACGCACACGCATTGTATGTCCTGGCTTGGGTTCCATTGTTAGCAGAATGGCTAATCAGCCAGCCCATCCAAGAAACGAAAAAATACGAGTATTAAAAGCCTTCCTTACTTACAGCCAGTTAGCAGCACTGAATTTGAGAGACGTATCTGTCAAAAACTGCTGATAACTTCACTCCTCCACGCCTAAAATGCAAGGTAAGAACGATTAAATACAAGTTGATTTTAATCAATAAATATTGAAAGGCATAACATAATATATTGTGCTCTTTTAGTTTCGTGGATACTGTTGGCGGCGCTTGAGCTGATGGCTCTGATACCTGCCTGCCAGTGCAGGTCCGGAGACACCTGGACTCAGGTGCAGGTGCAGTGCCTGTCCGAGGCCGCCGCGATTTACCGAGCGCAGGCGAGAAGCGATGTGCACTGCTCTGTGATCGCGTCCAACAAGCATATAGTCGGAATCATTGTGGCCCAGTTCGAGCCGGCCTCTCTCCGCTGCAGTCTCTTCCGCTACCAGTCCGTGTGTCGCGACTTTGTCTCTGGCGGTGCGAGCAGCGACTGCCGAGTGCTCATCCGATTTCCGATCAAATATCCGGCTCAGCTCAACCCGAAGCTCACAAACGTGTGGCTCGGAGACGACATGTCTGCATTTGAGAATGTCGTGTGCCAGGCTGACGAAGAGACCAACCGAATTTATCCGGTCGGAGTCCAGTGGACAGAGGAGGGCGCCGCGTTCGATGGGAGCAGCTCGTTTCTGGCCATGAACAAGAGCGACATCGGGTTCGGCACAGGCGTCACGGTGCTGCTCAGGATGAAGCGGCAGCCGCGAGTGCATATCTTCTTTGATTTTCTAAACTGCCTTGAATTCGAAACCGGACCCTACTACCACCGTATCTGGGAGTTCGACGTTGCTTCTAAACTCCTTTTTGTGATCAAAACCGAAGCCGGTGCCGCTCCCACGCGCTATCAATCTTCGACAGCTCCGCTGACTTCGAACGCCAACGAGTGGGTGAACATCGGATTCACATCGACTCCAGCGGCTGACTCGTGGGGAGTGTTCGTGAACGACACCTTCTTGCCGAAAGCTTCCTTCAGCCTGACGACTTATTCTAACTATACTCTGCTGCCTCAGTTCTGCTTCAGATTCGGCAAGCGACTGAATGACGCTCGAATGTTCAAAGGAACTGTGCGGGCCATCGCCATGAGCAACGTCACCATGTCTGAGAGCGAGATTCGCGACTTCTATGTCGTCATCGGCTAAAAGGTTTTGTGTGACTCTTGGCGAACCAACAAGCAGTTGAACTTTTTTCAACCAATTCTAAAAGCCTGCTCCTTTGAACTCGTAGATTATTTACCTTTTAATTGGCTTAAATTTGGAAGATTTGTTGGTTCGGATCAATGAGCTGCAGTTGAATGACGTTTGGAATGTACTTCAGCCTTACCTTAAAGTTTAATACGGACAAAATTATTTAATTATCTACAGCGCAGTTTTGTTACAATGTCCCAATATTCTCTCAACACTTAATTTGACTTCTTTAATAAGATTTCACAAGCCAGTTCTGCTCTGAAGTTTTTGCTTTTGTTTGGTTTTGCTTTTCCTTCCCAGAAACGCCCACGTTGGCTTTTTACAAATGATTGGTAGGCCTGTGCCAAATGGGTCTTGTAGTTTGAGGGTGAAGCAGGGGTATTTCCTTTTCTCGCTAATGCAGGTTCAGCATCCTAAATTCCGACAAAGCAGTGCACAATGGAACGGTTTCGGCTTTTATTGACCAACTTTCTAGAATTTAAAGCATGGAGTGTAGAAAACATTAGAGGCTTTTAGCTCGCACAAGTTTTCCGGCCTAGAGGCTAAAATTACGTAATGAATAGAATGTTTCTTACCTGCTTTCCATTCGCGATTGACGCTTATGATTCATAGTCAGCTTCAGCCAAGCAACTGGAAGTTTTTTATTCGCTTCTATCCAAGTTTTTTAAAGCCTTTCTGTAGCACCATCTTTAGTTTGGTTCCAAGATAAATGCATGTACATACGAGTAGTTTGTCTGGGGCCTATCCTTAATAAACGCCCCGCCTTTTTCGAACAAATAGCTAGCGATGACAGATGGTGATGAATACGGTTGGCATAACTCAGAATCAGCTGACTTAGATGGATACAGCTCACGTCTCCGTTAGCCTCGTGAAGCAAACTGAATTAAGGGATATTATGCAGCATGCTAATTGACTTCCGGTATTGGTAAAACTACTGAGTTGATAGTCAAATAACAGAAAGGGGGCTGGTTTTCCTCTTGCATTGTGCATTAGTGTAACTGACTCGCATTCAATTGGGCATTCTCCGGCAGACTTCAAGTGGTTGTTGAGTTCATACAGCGCTTCAGTAGAGTCGTCACGGCTATCGCCATGTACAGCAGCATTTTTGATCGAGATCCAGGCAAGATCCATGACTTCTTCGCTGCACTACTGAGGAATGAGCCAGGCTAACCTCCACACAATTAATCTCTTGCATAAGATTGTTCAACTCCGCGGAGTCTTCAGGTGCTAACTGTACATATCCGTTTAACTCCCTCATTTTACCTATCACTAAGGATACAACTGCATTCTGGTGCTATGTACACAACATTTTAGCGAAAATAGTAAGCAACAATCACTAGCAGTGTCTTTGTCAATCACTAGCAAATGACCTTTGTCATCTGCACCGACAAGCTACTATGCTGCCTTGGACAGACCCGTGTCGGGATGATTGAAAGGATTTTAAGTTTCCGGATGAGATCGGCTTCAACTCTCTTTATGTTCTTCGTGCGCTGTTCGTGGCAGATTTGCTAAAGAATTATTTAGAATTACAAAGCGATCAAAGTAAATTAGAATTTCATTAATTCTGGGCCGTTGATTTTGCAAATTATATGAGCTAATGAACTTTAGAATTGTTCCATAGTTCATTTTTAATTGAACCTCAGCGCGCGCTGCTTGAATTCAATAGGATTTCCTCTGCGTCATAAATCTACTTTTGACCTGGTCATTTAAAAAACCGTTTAAACTCGTTTCTGCCATGACTTGATTTACAAGACATTCATCCACCTTTTCACCTGAATCACTTTACTTTTCATCTCATTTTATTCAAACTGGTTTGTCTTGAAAGGCTGTCTTGATATTAGATCGAAGTTCAAATTTTACTCCTATCTCTATCAACTCGAGGCGGGTTCGGACTGGATTGGAAACATTCCAAAAGCGTTTATTGATCCATAATGATAGTAAACTTCGTAGTGCCTAGAAGAACACATCTCAAACTCGGATCAAATTTCCTTATCTGTAGCCGTCGACTATTAGCACTTTTGGGGTTAAATTTCAATTGCTGATCTCAAAGTAGTTATCGAGAGCGGTGCTACATGTCGGAGACAAATAAACGATGCAACCCGGTATTTTTCTTTAACAAAACCGTGGATTAAATGTCGATACTACTTAATACAAGATTTACGAGGATGTATTATACTCGTGGAAATATTATTAGTCTTAACAAGTCTCGTCTTGATAGAAAAGATATAGAAAATATACCTTCACATTGGTATGTGGTGTTGTAGTTGTTTCCATTAACTACCGAAATTACCCTGCTCCAGTTTACACTCATATTATAGAATAATTTTAAATTTCAGGATCATGAGATAAGTTGAGTAATAGTATCATAAATAGCCATTTAGCCCCCCTCTGAGGGGGGGCGCAAGAATGACGCCAAGTAGTTTTTATTTTGACCGAAGAGTAACCTAACTATCCAAAATGTTGATTTTCATGAATTTTCGCCCCAATAGTAATTTTAAATAATAAATAATAAATATAATAATAAATATAATATATATAATTTATATAATAAATATTATAGTCGATGGGGTGAGATTCAAGTCGGAACGAAATAAACAAGTCAACTAACTCAGCACAGCGTGAGGAGTTCGCTTTAGCACACTAGAGAAAGGGAAAGAGGGAGAGAGAGAGAGAGAGAGAGAGAGAGAGAGAGAGAGAGAGAGAGAGAGAGAGAGAGAAGAGAGAGAGAATTTAGTCTAGTGTCTAAACGCACGAACTCCCACTTCCAGACCTCAAGCCTGGGAACAAAATTCAGTGTTCACTTACTGATGCGGGCTCCTCTTCTTTGCCGGGCCGGTTTTCCGAGCTCGTCTCTTCAAATCTTCTTCTTGCGGAGTAGTCTTCTTGAATTCTAGAATCGGCCAAATATGAGAGCTTCATAATTTATAGCCCATCGACGTCAATATATTCCTCGAGTGCAGAAATCTATATATTCCTCGAGTGCAGAAATCTATATATTCCTCGAGTGCAGATATATTCCTCGAGTGCAGAAATCAATATATTCCTCGAGTGCAGATATATTCCTCGAGTGCAGAAACCAATATATTCCTCGAGTGCAGAAATCAATATATTCCTCGAGTGCAGAAATCGATATATTCCTCGAGTGCAGAAACCAATATATTCCTCGAGTGCAGAAATCGATATATTCCTCGAGTGCAGAAATCGATATATTCCTCGAGTGCAGAAATCAATATATTCCTCGAGTGCAGAAACCAATATATTCCTCGAGTGCAGAAATCGATATATTCCTCGAGTGCAGAAATCAATATATTCCTCGAGTGCAGAAATCAATATATTCCTCGAGTGCAGAAATCGATATATTCCTCGAGTGCAGAAACCAATATATTCCTCGAGTGCAGAGATGCGCCCTAATAATAAAGTCAACTCTATAACAATAGTGAGGTCCTCCGAAAGGGCGTCTTCTTCTAGAAATAACGGAATCGGAGTCGTGTGCTCCTATCGGTTACTCTAGGGTACCGAAATCAATCAATCAGTAGTCGACTAAGAGTATCGGAATCGGTCCGCAGATCCTATCCAATCCCTTAGGAATAGGGAGGCCTCAAATTCAATAGACTCAATAAATCGACTGATCAGTAACGGCCGGCATTGACACAGCTCTCAATATTCGAATAACAAAGACCCAAATAACAAAGACTCTAACAAAGGCTTACCAATTGGTGTTTGCCTCTCTCAGAGATATAGCCTTGCTTGGTAGCTCTAGCTAAGCCCAATATCTCTTAAGGCTGCTCCGAGTCTGAGGTTTCAGCTCGGATTTTCGCTTGTATTTTTATGCACGATTTCATTCGACCTTGAGCTTCAAACCGGTTTTATTGATAAGAATCAAAAGATGGACTTTGTCTCTTGACCGGTGGGGTTTTACATAGAAAAGGGGTGAAGCTTGGGTCGCATTTAAGTTGACATTTACCATATTTGGAAGGATGTTGAAAACCGGTTTTTTGGACTATGGAATGATCAATCGCTGTTTACGTGATACTGCATGTACGAGCTCGTAGTACTGAAAATAGAGTATGACGCATGTTAGTTTTTAAATAGTATTCATGTTTTTATCTTACCACTTCTAGTAGGCTATAAGGCTTGGAGATCTCTACAAGCGTGCAGATTTGCAGATTAACGAACAAGGCGTTTTGGTCAGCTGATCCCGCCGGACTCAGTAAGTGGTTGGTGGCTCTATCCAATATTCCTTATCTAACAGGTAAAATACTACCCTACCCACCAAGTGAGTGTCCATATCTAACAGGTAAAATGCTACTCTATCCACCTTGTGAATTAGTAAGGAATGTATTGAAATGTCTAACGGACACAGTAGAATTTCACCTGTTAGATAGGAACACAGTTTGTGGGCAAAGTATCATAGCTACGTCGTATTATGTTATACATACTCAACGTAGAGTCGGGTGCAGAAAAGTATTGAGCGCTAAAAGCGCCAAAACAATAAAAAAAGTCATTGACGATGCGTGAACAAATGTTTTTATCCCAATTTATAAGTTCGAAAGTTGTTAAAAACAGATTTTATTGCGATCCAATCCTGGAACCGGCTGATTCTGAACACAAAGCAATTTGTTTTATCTAATGAATCAGAATGGACAATAGAACAAAAAAGAATTCGGAGCAGCTTAAATTTGCGAAATCCTACTACTGAAGTTGACTAACTGTTAGAAATAAATTAGGACATGCTCACAAAACTGCACTGTAGTGAGGTAAATAATTTTATCGGCAGTAAAATTTGAAGTAGGGCTCAAGTAAATTCACCTTCGAAATATATTTCAACCGCAGTTCATTCAGACATCTGATTAAAAAATTTCCAAAGTCCAGCCTATTACAAGGTAAATCCACGATTTCAAAGCAGCAGCGTTCGAATATTCATTGAAAAAAGTTCAACTGCTTGTTGATTCGCCAAGAGTCACACAAAACCTTCGTTCAGCCGATAGCAGCAAAGAAGTCGCGGATCTCGCTCTCAGACATGGTGACGTTGCTCATGGCGATGGCCCGCACAGTTCCTTTGAACATTTGAGCGTCATTCAGTCGCTTGCCGAACCTGAAGCAGTTCTGTGGAAGCAAGGTGAAGTCGACACTAGTACTCAAGCTGAAAGAGGCCGTCGATAAAAAGGCGTCGTTCACGAACACTCCCCACGAGTCAGCCGCTGGAGCCGATGTGAAGCCGATGTTCACCCACTCGTTCGCGTTCGAAGTCAGCGGAGCTGTCGAAGATTGATAGCGTCCAGGAGTGGCACCGGCTTCAGTTTTAATCACAAGAAAGAGTTTAGAAGCAGCGTCGAACTCCCAGAAGTGGTGCTGCTGGAGTCCGGTCTCAAAATTGGCGCAGTCCAGGAACTCAAAGAAGGCCTGCACCTGCGGCTGTCGCTTCATCCTGAGCAGCACCGTGACGCCTGTGCCGAACCCGATGTCGCTCTTGTTCATGGCCAGAAACGAGCTGCTCCCATCGAACGCGGCGCCCTCCTCTGTCCACTGGACTCCGACCGGATAAATTCGGTTGGTTTCTTCGTCAGCCTGGCACACGACATTCTCAAATGCAGACATGTCGTCTCCGAGCCACACGTTTGTGAGCTTCGGGTTGAGCTGAGCCGGATATTTGATCGGAAATCGGATGAGCACTCGGCAGTCGCTGCTCGCACCGCCAGAGACAATGTCGCGACACACGGACTGGTAGCGGAAGAGACTGCAGCGGAGAGAGGCCGGCTCGAACTGGGCCACAATGATTCCGACTATATGCTTGTTGGACGCGATCACAGAGCAGTGCACATCGCTTCTCGCCTGCGCTCGGTAAATCGCGGCGGCCTCGGACAGGCACTGCACCTGCACCTGAGTCCAGGTTTCTCCGGACCTGCACTGGCAGGCAGGCATCAGAGCCATCAGCTCAAGAGTGGCAAGCAGAAGGCCAACTGCAGATGCGGAAGTAAGTTTTATCTTTAACATAAATCTGAGACCGAGAAAGAATAAGGAATTGGTGTCTTACCTGTATACATTTCGTAATCAAATCGGTAACCCTCGTAAAAAGTTTGCAAAATTAGTGAAGGGAAAAATTAGTAAAAGCCTAGAGTTTAAGGATCACTTTTTAGAGATTTGGAGCTTTCCTAATAGTGAAGTGGCCAGGCTTTTAAAAGAATTCTGACTGCCATTGTCCTCAAACTCTTGGAAAATGCTTCAACAGATGAACGCTTAAAGAGGCTTGGCAGTTCTCGGCCACCCTGAGCAGGCAGCAGCCCTTCGACTGGTTTTTCTCTCAACGCCTGCTACAGGAGCCTGAGTGTGGAAGATCGTCGACCCAGCCATTGTCAAAGAATGTAGCTTCTGCAGCCTCCGCTGCTTAGGGAAAATCTGCTTACTGGGTGTTGAGAGTGAGCAGGAATCAATACAATTTGCAGCCTTTGTTTCACAGAATCGGCGGGCCTTTGAGTGGGCCGAGTGTTGCGAGACAATGCAGCTGCTTGAGGTGGCTTGCCTACCTGCTCTTTCTTTCTTTCCCATTCCTACCTGAATGTCTTCTAGGAGGTTATTTACAAAAAAGAAGCTACCAGCTAGGGACTGGCGCTGGCAAAAAATTTCCCTCAAAAAATCTCCGGCGTTGAAAGTTGGCGACAATTTAAAAATATGACCATTCCGTCTTAGGCCAAGCTCTTTGGATGCGATCAACTACACATAGATGCGTATTATAATAATGAAGAATTAATACCCGCTTTGAGTACGAGTATCTGATGGAAGCAAGTGCTTGGCAACGGAGAATCAGGAGTTTTTAAAATAACTTGTAGTAAACCACAGACAGGCTAAACTTTTTGACAAAACACCGGTAATTAACAGTTGACAAATGATCTAAAAAACTGAAGTTTGGCCAAGCAAACTCAGCTCAATTCGTCTCACAATAAAATCTGGGTAAATGAACTAAAACTTCATAAGGCTGTCTTGAAGCCGCACTGCAGCATGCAGGCAACCGATGCCTTTCCATCCGGCATTCTCGTTGTCCAGTTCGAGCCGGCCTCTCTCCGCTGCAGTCTCTTCCGCTACCAGTCCGTGTGTCGCGACCTTGTCTCTAGCGGTGCGAGCAGCGACTGCCGAGTGCTCATCCGATTTCCGATCAAATATCCGGCTCAGCTCAACCCGAAGCTCACAAACGTGTGGCTCGGAGACGACATGTCTGCATTTGAGAATGTCGTGTGCCAGGCTGACGAAGAGACCAACCGAATTTATCCGATCGGAGTCCAGTGGACAGAGGAGGGCGCCGCGTTCGATGGGAGCAGCTCGTTTCTGGCCAAGAGCGACATCGGGTTCGGCACAGGCGTCACGGTGCTGCTCAGGATGAAGCGGCAGCCGCAAGTGTAGCTGCTGTTTGAGTTCCTGGACTGCGCCAACGTTGAAACGTTAAATCTTGGAGCACAACGCTGATCAATACTAAAGCAGGTGCCGGTACCTGACGCTATCAAACCTCGACAGCTCCACTGACTTCGAGTGCAAAATAGTGGGTGAACATCGGCTTCACATTGACTCAAACAGCTGACTCGTGGGGAGTGTTTGTGAATAACACCTTGCCGACGGCTTCCATCAGTGTGGATGACAATTCAAATTTCAACTTTTTTTCAGAACTGCTTCAGGTCGGCAAGCGACCAAACAATGCAGGAGTGTTCAAAGTAACCGTCACCATTGGCGGCGCGTCTTCATGTCAGAAGGCGTGATCCGCTAGTCTTTGCTAAATTTCAATAAACTTAACCTAGCAGCTAATTGTTTGAACAGATTTTTATCAACAGAATTTTCATATGATCTTTCTATGTAAAAGTACGTAATGCGGACTACATGGGTCAAATTAATTTCAAAATATTCAACTGCATAGAGAGAGAACTAGTGCATTTCTTACCCTTACAAGTACGAGTCTCGTAAGTGCTTCAGAAATCCATTACTCTTTATTAGTATCTTTATTCCGATATATCTTTCACTCAAATGTACAATTAAGATTTCAACAAAAATCTACTGATAAAATATTGTTTCTTTACTATATTTTACTTTTTAATAGTTATGTAAAGACTGGGTTGCTCAATCAAATAAAAGCAAAGTATGTTATTCTGATACATCAAAGGCAGAAAATAAAGTCTCCAAGATTGTACAACATCACAAATAATTTTTAGTGGGGTTTAAATACCAAATTAAAATAGTACTTATTTAGTAATAATCTCGATTTTAATACATATACACAAGGAACCCAGTCTTTTAACCTTAATTAACCAGAAGTAAGAAGCAAAAGCCAGTTGACAACCAGGACGGTCAAACGAAAAACCCCGACTTATTTTGCCCGCCGGATTCGAGTGACAAATACGCCGCTAAGTATAAAGTAGACAGCGGTGACTGCGAACAGGATGATGTAGCCCAGACCGACTTGGCAGTTCACTCGCTCGAATACGTCAAGGATGACTCCGCCGATGGGAACAGCCAGAGCTTGGGGCAGCACCAGAGCCTGCGGTTGATAGAATAGAGTTAGTTAGTTAGTTAGTCAGTTAGTTAGTTAGTTAGTCAGTTAGTTAGTTAGTTAGTCAGTTAGTGGGTTAGTTAGTTAGTTAGTTAGTTAGTTAGTTAGTTAGTTAGTTAGTGGGTTAGTTAGTTAGTTAGTTAGTTAGTTAGTTAGTTAGTTAGTTAGTTAGTTAGTTAGTGGGTTAGTGGGTTAGATAGTTAGTTAGTTAGTTAGTTAGTTAGTTAGTTAGTTAGTTAGTCAGTTAGTTAGTTAGTTAGTTAGTTAGTTAGTTAGTTAGTTAGTTAGTTAGTTAGTTAGTTAATTTGTTAATTAGTTAGTTAGTTAGTTAGTCAGTTAGTTAGTCAGTTAGTTAGTTAGTTAGTTAGTTAGTTAGTTAGTTAGTTAGATAGTTAGTTAGTCATTTAGTTAGTTAGTCAGTCAGTTAGTTAGTTAGTTAGTTAGTTAGTTAGTTAGTTAGTTAGTTAGTTAGTTAGTTAGTTAGTTAGTTAGTTAGTTAGTTAGTTAGTTAGTTAGTTAGTTAGTTAGTTAGTTAGTTAGTTAGTTAGTCAGTTAGTTAGTTAGTTAGTTAGTTAGTTAGTCAGTTAGTTAGTTAGTTAGTCAGTTAGTCAGTTAGTTAGTTAGTTAGTCAGTTAGTTAGTTAGTTAGTCAGTTAGTCAGTTAGTTAGTTAGTTGGCTCGATTAAATATTGCCTCAAACTGTTTTATTCTCACCTGCTGCCATACGGCGATGTCCCTGGATTTGTCCTCTTGGCCCGGCAGAACGTCCATCAGCAGGGCGAAGTCCACGGCTTGGTAGCCACCAAACGACAGGCCAAACAGGGTGGCCACGCCAGTCGCCGCATAGAAGGCCCACTGGCCTCGCAGGCCGGCCAGCACTGCCGAGCAGGTGCCCATGCAGATGGACGCGGCCAGCACCAGCGGCTTTCGGCGACCAATTTTGTCCGAGAGCAAGCCGCAAAGGACAGAGCTGCGTTTGTAAAGGTTTGCTGATTATTTAAGTTAACTAGACAAATTTGACAGGCAGGCAGAAGAGAGGAGAGAAGGAGAGAAGAGGAGAGAAGGGCAGAATACACAAGGACAGAAGACACAAGGACAGAAGACGCAAGGACAGAATACACAAGGACAGAAGACACAAGGACAGAAGACACAAGGGCAGAATACACAAGGACAGAAGACACAAGGACGGAAGACACAAGGATAGAAGACACAAGGACAGAAGACACAAGGATAGAAGACACAAGGACAGAAGATGGAAGGACAGAAGACGCAAGGACAGAAGACACAATGACACAAGGACAGACGACACAGAGACAGACAGACACTCACGACAGAGCGGCGGTGCAGAGCAGCGGTATCAACAGCAGCGAAACTCCCTTAGCCGGATTCCAGCAATGCGGCAGATTCACCATATCGCCAAGCCAGTACTCAAGGAATCTATAAAAAAAAATTGAGCAAGCTTTTTCCATCTGCGCTCGTAAAAATTGCATTCAAATGATTCAATTCTTCGATGACTCACCCAACAATGGTTGACAGCCCCTGTTGCATTAGAAATCTTGTGATGAAGACCCATCTAAAGTCGTGTTCTAAAACAAATTGGTTTTTGCTAACAATGAATTTGCATTGATTGGAGACGTCTTTAGGACAGATCAGTGCTTTTTTACCTTTCAACGGTGACCAGAAACCGAGAATCAAGTCTTTGCACTCTAAAAGTACAAATTTTTGAACAAGGTAATGTTAGATAACAGTAAATTATTATGGTAAAACAAAGTACGAAACTGACTTATCGGTTCGTGATTGTCCTTTGTTGGTGGTTCGTCAGTCGAGAACACGGTGATGGCGATGCAGGGAATCAGGATGCAGATTACAACGCCGTAGATGCCCAGAACGCCGAGTGTCTGTAAAGAGTTAGATAATTAAAGATAAGTAAGTATCTTTTTAATCTATCTACTGATAAGCCTCTCTCTGCCGGTAAGTGTCTTTTTAATCTATCTACTGATAAGCCTCTCTCTGCCGGTAAGTGTCTTTTTACTTTATCTACTGATAAGCCGCTCTCTGTAGGTGTCTTTTTACTCTATCAGCTGATAAGCCCTTCTCTATCGGTAAGTGTTTTTTTTACTTAATCTACTGATAAGCCTCTCTCTGCCGGTAAGTGTCTTTTGTAATGCTCTATCAATTGGTAAGCCTCTGATCCACCAATTCACCGATAATAACCCTCTCGGCTAAGTAAAGCTATTGTTTGAAAATTGATTAGTTATTTTATAACACCAATTCTCGTATTAACGAATTGAAAATCAAATAAGAAATCCTAGCTGCACAGATCGAGCCAACTGAGAACGCTCGGCTCCTAAAGCAGAATCTGCCGGGCATGTGTCTACACGACGAAAAAAAATGAATTGATAATCAAGATAACAGCTATTCGTTCTCGCCCAGCGAAACACATTGACTTCTTTTCGTATCAACTTTTGTTCCGCTTTCACATTCTCAATTTTCTCCGATTTTCCTTTCTTCATCTCTGCTCGCTTTTTCTCCTGACATTAAGACAATCACCTTTTAGCTCCAATGTCTTCCATCAGTTGACTACATAGCGTTTCGGGCATCACCACTGCTGAAACATCATTCATTAAGACTACTAATTTGTGCTCTAATTGCCTTTGCTTATCCGGGTTTGCCTATTTTCCATTGTCTGATTAGAGAGCTGAGCCAATTGCGATACCGTATCTTTTGCTGTATTTTACTCAATAGTGAAGCCGCCTAATTGCCTGCTTATTTGCCTAAGGGCCTAATTATCAACTATTAACTAACTTCATCATTATTCAATCTTTCACCATCATTTCACTCATGGCTTGCTAAGCCTTTCTCCCGGGGTGGCAAAGCATAAGGAAGTTTGGGTAAGCTAATGGCCTCTCCCCGTGCAAAGCCCGCCTGTGAGTGCGTGCTGCGGGGCCGCGTGTGCGTGCAGTAGAGGGATTAGCGAGTCTTGGCACAGAATGGCAGTAGGAAGGTTGCAACCCCATGCTAACGCGTCCCTTCGCCCTGAGCAATCTAAACTGTAGACAGTACATGTTCGCCTCATACTACTCTTAGTAATCAAAGTCGCAAGTCAGCCTCGCTCACAGCCACAAAGGATCCCCTGCTGAGAAATCCTCCAGGATTGAGCCCAGAGTTCCCGATCATGCCCCAAGCAGAGTCCCTGTACTCGCTGCATGCGTCTCCCCTGTTAGCCTAAATCCCCTGGTAACCAATCCAGGCGGGGCTCTAGCCTCGAGAGGTCTGGTAGAAAGATCCAGGTGCGCCAGGTCACATAGAGTGGTGGCAGCCACTCGGTCATACCATGACGAGTGACCAACTATTGCACCTTGGCTACAGGTGGGGTCCATGTGGGTCCTTGGCCCTCTGGTCACGAAGCGCTACCAAAGCTACTAATCATGTGGGCGGGACAGTCTGGTGCTGGAGGTCCGTCAGGTCATTGCCCGGTCATAGGCAGCCTACGGTCATTGCCCCCTCTAGCCATGCGTTCGTCTCTCTACGGAGCGGACAGGCGACAAGGGCGGTTACATCAGAATCAAAAATTGAAAAGCTCACAGATAAGAACAGTCCTACGGCGGCTCCGGAAATATTGCCAAGCAGAATCATGCCGCCCATAACACCAGAACTGAGGCCTGTCTCGTCAGGTTAAAAAATTTAACTAGCTGTAGCATAAAATCAAAATCAAAATTAATGGTAGCATAATTCATACCTCTCTGTGACGGATGCGCCTTGTCAGCGATAAGCGCATTGTAAGGCGTAATCGTACACACGTAGGAGACTGTCACCACAAAGTAGAACGGAATGAAGAGGCCTGCAATGTTGAATGAAGGAAACTGCGAGTACACCTAGATGTTCCTAGACAAATATAACTTCAGTCAAAGTGGTTTTTACGCTCGTAAATCATTATTTACCAAGACTGCCAGACAAGAATTCGTCGTCCACAGCTAGATTTGTGTCCTTGGCAGCTAGCACGACTTTTTTAGTGTGAAACGCTCCCAAATAACGATTTTTATGACCGCTGCCGTTCACAGATGAATAATAGGGCTTGCATCGAATCGACACTAAATCCACGTTGCACTAAACAAAGAACAAATTGTTTCTGATTAACAAATTCTAAAGTTACTCTTTCTTTCTAGAAAACAGAGATGAAAACTATACTTACGACTCCTTCGTTATCAATGCTGGCGCTACCATTTTTAATGGCGTTTCGGGATTTGCTAAAATCATTCATTAATTTGCAAATATTATCTTTTTTCTAGAGATAAACAACACCCAATGCGAATGTAAGCAACAATATAGTAACTTACAAATGTACTTTTGGGGCACTGAAGCCCATGCCGAGCAGACCTAGGCTGAAATGGGATATTTTTTATCAGAATATCAGAATCATAAACAGTTTGGACACTAAGACAGACTACCGGTAGACATCATTGCAATTCACCTCAGACACAGTGTAGACCCTAGAACATGAGCTAGACATGATCGAAACTCTCCACAGACACAGTGTGGACACTAGAACATGAACTAGACATGATCGAAACTCACCACAGACACAATGTGGACACTAAAACATGAGCTAGACATGATCGAAACTCCCCACAGACACAATGTGGACACTAAAACATGAGCTAGACATGATCGAAACTCACCACAGACACAATGTGGACACTAAAACATGAGCTAGACATCATTGCAACTCACACAGACACAATGTGGACACTGAAACATGAGCTAGACATGATCGAAACTCACACAGACACAATGTGGACACTGAAACATAAGCTAGACATGATCGAAACTCACCACAGACACAAAAACATGAGTTAGACGTCATCTCGACTCACCACAGACACAGAGTCGACACGACCATCACAGGCCTTCGCCGACCAAATCGCGAAACCAGTCTATCGCTCTGCATGCCAATCAGCGGTCCGGACAGGAAGGTCAGCACGGCTCCTCCTGCCACCATGCCGCCCAGAACCGAGCCTTTGCTACTAGATCCAACCATGGATTCAACTTGTGCTGGCACAACTGCAATTCGCACGTTGCCGTTCGTTAAAACAATCAAGTTAAAATAATTCGCTAAGTAATTAAGCTATTATCTACCTTCAACCGACAGCACCAGAAACATGAGATTCAAGCCTAGAAAGGACAAGTTGAGAAGAAGTATTTTGCACTTCGACAGTGGTTCGGGAGCTTCATAGCTGCCTTTATCGCTTAGATCAGCATCCGATGTTGAGCTGAAATTGGTTGTTTGGAGAAGAAATGTCTTAATAGAATTTTTGGAACGAACTCAAATCCATGTCAAACGTCATACCTTTCATTTGAAGTATTTTCTTCTGTGTACTTTTTGTCCGCTCCATCCTTTGTCGCATCTTTCTCGTGTAGTTGCTGTTTCTCGTCTCTGAAATTTGATGAGTGCTGTGCAGTTCCGGTGTGCAACTACAAGTACATGTACGAGTCCGCGACAAATAAAGTAGAGGTAGAAGCAACTTTCACTGGAAACCACGCAGTTTTCGTTAAAAATCACGATAAGCAATTCTAGGAATTGTTTAAGCTTTATTCTGGAAAAGCAAAATTTCAGTTATTCCTCCATAGTGTATTTTTGTGTAGTGTAATATTTTTGTCTAAATTTCTCTGACCTTTAAAAGTGTGTGAATAAAAAATGGGCCGCATCATCTCACTTCGGTCAGCTAATTTGGCTTGTGTTCCTCTGACCGGGCCTCGAAATGTAGGAATAATGCGGATTTGTCTACGTACGCATGGTTCGCATGGTTCCTAGTGCTGGTTCCGAATGCTGTAATGAATAATCGGTACCATTCCTCGCAACCATAATTAACAATTGATTACAGCTGCTCTAATGGACAGATGTACAACCGACAGCTCAGCCGCAGCTATCGCGCGGTGCATCTGAAGGCTGCGTACGGCTGTTCAGTCCAAGGACTGGGGGGGGGGGTCGCCACACAGCTTCAATTACCTCAGCTAATGCTGGCACCCATTTTACAGCTGGTTGAACTGAAGCAATGCAGAGTTAAGTGTCTTGCCCAAGGACACAAGCGTTCCAGTGGGATCAGGAATCGAACCCCCGACCATCCAGTCGCGAGTTCGACGCTCTAACCACTAGGCTACAACCCCCATCGGAACCATAGACATATCCTTCTACCATTGTTGTTCTCAGCCGAGTTCGTCTATGGTAAAACTCGGTTTGCACATCTGTATTTTGCTTCTTGCAGATTCTCTGCATTTTTAATCTTAAAGTCTTGAGAAGTTTTTCATATTGTTACGTTATAGGGAACCAATAAGAGTACTTACGACATCCTGTCGAGTTAAAATCCGAAATAATTCGAATATTGTTGAAATGGTGTTTTGGCTAGTTTGCTATGGATTTTAGAATGCAAAAAAATTTAACTTTTTCTTCATATAGATTTACCTACAGCGAAAGCGAGATCTAGAAATTTTACCGTTCGTTCGGGCCAATGCCAGCTAATAAAAAGGTGGTTAGCCAGCCCAAGAGATTAATGACTGAATTTGTCGTCGTGGGCGTTGGAGGAGGAGGGAGTGTGCGCCCCTCTGCCCCAAAGCCCAGCGACTAAAATCAACCGATTTGATCGATTTCTGGCCATGGAAGAATGGCAGTTTTTGTCGCACAAGTGGTCGCCAGCTGATGCATGCTGCTCTCTCAATTGCTCGCACAATTGCTAAAATGGTCAGTAAAGCTGGCAAGTTGGCCGCAATATGCACGCATAAGATAAAGCGCGAAACTTCTTTGCTTCAAACAATGTAGGAAAGAAACGATTTGAAGTAGATTTTTCTGAATTTTTATCGATTTGGATACATACGTATTTACTGTACAATTCAATACAGACTTCGTTCGTCTCTGTATTATAGGGGAAACATGCAGAGAACATAGAAAAATAGTAAGGCAGTGGACCCGTTATAAAACAGGAAATACCTTAGTACTCGTAGCAAACACAGAGACAAAAAGTTTATAGCTCGTACATGACACCGACGCTCAACTGGCCTATGACGTCATTGTCTATTGGCGTAATGTAAAAACACTCATCGACGTTGGGTACGACGGATACGCCAGTCAGTGGCGTAGCCAGTCAATCGCCTGGGGGGTGGGGTTGGGCGCGGCAGGTACCAAAAACCATGAGGCAATTGAGTGCCTGCGGCGCCAAAATGAGTGCTTGCGGCGCCAAAATGAGTGCCTGCGGCGCTGAGTGCCTGCGGCGCCAAAATGAGTGCCTGCGGCGCTAAAATGAGTGCCTGCGGCGCCAAAATGAGTGCCTGCGGCGCCAAAATGAGTGCCTGTGGCGCTAAAATCAGTGCCTGCGGCGCCAAAAGTGGCAATGGCATAAGGCATGGCCAGCCAGGCCAACCTGGCCCCCACCCAATTGAAATTCCTGGCTACGCCACTGACGCCAGTAAACTTCAGAATGTTTCACAGGGCACTGGCAATAGATAGAAATTGAAATCATTTGATTCCACACCAATACGTGTGGTAAATCCAATATCCTGTTTTAGCATGCCAAATATGTAAACTGAATGCTTTGTGTACGAGTAGATTTTCTCCACCCCATAAGTTCCTTAGTAGTATTGTTTTTCTACTGAATAGATTTGTTTCCGCAACTAAAAAAAGCAGCCTATAGCAGCAGCCCAGCTGTTGCCGTCCGCTTAAGCCGCACATTATGCCACAATTGCAGTGCGATTTCAACTGCCGATAGCATATTCTGTAAAAAAAACAAGTACTGCAGAACTTCAGAGCTGTTTGAACTTATATAAAAAGCTCAGTTTCAGCATTTGGTACAGAATTGCGCCAGTGTAAAGTGGTATTCAAACTTTTGTGAGTTTGCTACGAAGTGACCCAGGGGGGGGGGCGTTGTCACCGGGGGGACATGTAAAAGCAATGGGGGGATTTGCCAATGCTTTGTACCACCCACCCCCACCTTGTGACCCGTTATGCAAGTCAATAAATATAGCTAGCGACTGCGGCGCCAAAATTAGTGCTAACAACACCGATTCTAAAAACAATGTACATTTACGCGTACACGCGCTATTGACTTCTAGTGAGAGACTGTCTGCATGTGCACCTTTGTGTGATACGATGCACTCTACTTCTGCTGAGGCGCAGTGGCTGTTACGCAACTCTGCTGAGCCGTGGCACCCAGCAAGCGACAGCCTCGCTGCGCGAAGCCGGGGGGGGGGTTAGCTGTTGCTGAGTGTACATGTAGTATTCTTGGCTTTGTCCCCCCCCCCACCATAAAATTCATGGCGACGCCCTTTAAGAGACAGATGAATTCAATTCAGTGCGTAGCTATAAATATATTTACAGACAGCCATCCCACTAGAATAGGACAGGCACACTCGACACTACATGAATACGTTGCATAAGTGGCTTCGAAATCTTCAAGTCGAAGCATTTTTTAACCTTGAAGTGAAAATACATGTAACCAAGTTTGCTGTTTATAAAGCATACTCGAGTTCAGTGATTAAAACTCTCTTATCAGTAGTTGGCTTCTCTCTCTGCAGTGTGACTTGTTGCGCTCTATAACGAACATTGGACTCTTCGTTGAATGCATGATTAGCCATGCAATGTTTTTATATTTAAACAGAGCTTGCAAAAATTTGTAGCTCAAAAATATTCTGAAGATCATATTCTGTCTCCGTAGCAACCAGAAGTCAGGCTAATCATGGAACCAATGACGATTGCTCTTGCAGTAGGGGCAGCACTGTTTGGCTACTTTGCAGCGAAAAAGCTCCGTTCGCCATCAAACCTGCCGCCGGGTCCACCGGCCGTCCCTATTTTCGGGAGCAGCCTGTGGATTCAATTCCCAATGCGATGTTGGATTCTCAAGACTCCGCAACTGTACGGTCAGGTTTGCACATTCGTGCTCGATGGTCGCCGAATCTGCGTGTTGAACAGCTACGAGGCCGTGCGGGAGGCTTTCCTCACGCATTCCAGCAACTTCTCCGGCCGGCAGGTGAACATCTTCACCACCAAGGTGCTGGGCAACAGCGGCTTGTTAGCCGGTGAGGTCCGAAGTGGAAGCAGCTGAGAAGATTCAGCCTGCAGGCTCTGCGCGACTTCGGATTCGGCAAATCGGGTTCTGAAGAGACCATAGCTAGGGAGGCGCAAGAGCTGATTGCGGCACTGGAGAGCTCTAACGGTCAGCCAACGTCGACATCGGTTCCATTTAACAAAGCCGTATCTAACGTCATCTGCAGCCTCGTTTTGGCAGCCGGGTTGCCGACGAAGATCCGTCATTTGAAGAGAAGCTGAGCCTCATCAACAAACTTACACAAACCTCGGCCGAATCCAGACATCCGTTACTCACGATTACTATGGCGTTTCAGCGTTTCTTGTCCCCAGAACTGGTGCTGAGTATGCCTTTCCCGAAGAAGATGGTCGGCATCTTCAATTCGGTGTTCAACTTCTGTCAGGGTCAGATTGACGCAAAAGAGGCTGCCTACAACACCGCGGATGAGCGCGCGACTACATCGAAGCGTTCTTGGCGAAAGGCACCGACTGACCGACGCACCGCAGGACGCGAAGGCGCACCTTAGCAACAAAAATCTTCAAGTTGGTGACTAATTAATTTTTTTAATATATTTTAATTCAAGATAAATTATTTCTGCTTATAAAATTTTTTTACCGAAATCACATCTGGACTCATATCCATCAGATTGACTTTCACGTGCTGTACTCTTCCGCGGGTGGCTGATTAGCAAATCATTAAACGCTAGAGACTAATTCCTGACCTTAGTTTTAAAGGGCAACGGCGGCTACATGAGGGATGACCCCCAAGGCAAAGTATGTACGCTGGTACGCTCAACGATAAGTCAGCGACGCTGTACACCCCGTGAAAGCGTGCACCTGAGCTAATCGTACCAAGGGTTGAAAGTGGCAAAACAAAAAAGTTACAACCTAGATATGGGTGGGGTCAATTGTTGCATGTCGATTTGCGGCACTCATTCAAAAGCCCGATGCATAAGTAATATTTCATGACTATAGAATCTATGTGTATCGATATTATGAAGAACTAGTCAACTATAAAAACTAGCGTACAGTTAGAATCTTAGCATCATCATATCAGCATTTGCAAA
>NIVC01000482.1:220000-319908 GCA_002269645.1 Macrostomum lignano | reverse complement strand
GACGCTTCTAAGATTTTTTACATGACGCTTCTATGATTGTTTACATGACGCTTCTATGATTGTTTACATGACGCTTCTAAGATTTTTTACATGACGCTTCTACGATTTTTTACATGACGCTTCTATGATTGTTTACATGACGCTTCTATGATTGTTTACATGACGCTTCTAAGATTTTTTACATGACGCTTCTTACGATTTTTTTACATGACGCTTTTATGATTGTTTACATGACGCTTTATGATTTTTTACATGGCGCTTGTATGATTGTTTACATGACGCTTCTATGATTGTTTTACATGACGCTTCTATGATTGTTTACATGACGCTTCTATGATTGTTTACATGACGCTTCTATGATTTTTTACATGACGCTTCTATGATTTTTATATGACGCTTCTATGATTTTTCATGACGCTTCTATGATTGTTTACATGACGCTTCTATGATTGTTTACATGACGCTTCTATGATTGTTTACATGACGCTTCTATGATTGTTTACATGACGCTTCTACCATTTTTTACATGACGCTTCTATGATTGTTTACATGACGCTTTTATGATTGTTTACATGACGCTTTTATGATTTTTTAAAAATGACGCTTCTACGATTTTTACATGACGCTTCTATGATTGTTTACATGACGCTTCTATGATTGTTTACATGACGCTTTTATTTTTAACATGACGCTATGATGTTTACATGACGCTTCTATGATTGTTACGACTTTATGATTTTTACATGACGCTTCTATGATTGCTTCATGACGCTTCTATGATTGTTTACATGACGCTTTTATGATTGTTTACATGACGCTTCTATGATTGTTTACATGACGCTTCTATGATTGTTTCGTGACGCTTCTATGATTGTTTACATTACGTTTCTATGATTGTTTACATGACGCTTCTATGATTGTTTACATGACGCTTCTATGATTGTTTACATGACGCTTCATAGGATTGTTTACATGACGCTTCTATGATTGTTTACATGACGCTTCTATGATTGTTTACATGACGCTTCTATGATTGTTTACATGACGCTTTTATGATTTTTACATGACGCTTCTATGATTGCTTCATGACGCTTCTATGATTTTTACATGACGCTTCTATGATTTTTACATGACGCTTCTATGGTTGTTTACATGACGCTTCTATGATTGTTTCGTGACGCTTCTATGATTGTTTACATTACGTTTCTATGATTGTTTACATGACGCTTCTAGATTGTTTACATGACGCTTCTATGATTGTTTACATGACGCTTCTATGATTGTTTACATGACGCTTCTATGATTGTTTACATGACGCTTCTATGATTGTTTACATGACGCTTCTATGATTGTTTACATGACGCTTCTATGATTTTTAAAATGACGCTTCTATGATTGTTTACATGACGCTTCTATGACTGTTTACACAACGCTTCTATGATTTTTTAAAAATGACGCTTCTATGATTTTTATGAACGCTTCTACGATTTTTTACATGGCGCTTCTATGATTTTTTTAAATGACGCTTCTATGATTGTTTACATGACGCTTCTATGATTGTTTACATGACGCTTCTATGATTTTTTACATGACGCTTCTATGATTTTTTACATGACGCTTCTATGATTGTTTTACATGACACTTCTATGATTTTTTACATGACGCTTCTATGATTTTTATATGACGCTTCTATGATTTTTTACATGATGCTTCTTTTTAAAAAGTCTTTTAGTTTTCCTGACGTTGAAAAGCTTTAATTAAAAAAATTGTACTCTATGAAAATTCGAACCATCGTCGCTGCATTTGGCAGTTCAGTTTGTTCACCTCTAGGCTAGCTCTCATCGTTTTGATAACATCAAATTTTGCACTTATATAATTCAACACTTTAAAATCCAAGCATAGAGTAAATCACACGAAGCAGTTATGACATAATCAGTTTCTCAGTCAGTCAGTATCAGTTAACAATATGGTTACGCAATTTAAATCAAGTCTGGTGCTACGCTTCCACACTGTATTTTCAATTCAAGTCGGAGGTACAATTCAGTTATGATGCAATCTATTTCAGAATCAGAATTCAACCAGTCAGTTTTTTCTCTAGCATTCTTACAATGCATTTCAAGTCGAAAAGTTTGCTTGACCTTTGCAAAAAAGCATGTTTTTCGAATATTTAATGCCTTTAGCATCGAGCAATTTCTTAGCCACGATGCATGTACAGTCACGGGAAAATTTCTGATCGAACAGTGCAAGTTCGAACAAAATCGGTCCAGCCATTTTTTCTCTAATCGATTACAAGCAAGCAAGATTTTCATTTTTAGTATATTGGATGGATTTTTTGAATTTTTAATCATCTTCCCATTCGAATTTTTCAATGCAATTACAACCACACAATCTCACAAGAATTTTGAGTTGAATAAAGCAAGTTTGAAGAAAATCGGTTCAGGCATTCAGGCTGTAGACTGAAATACCGGTCAGATCTTAGAGATTTAGTATATTGTGATGAGACAAACATTAAGACATACTGGGACAGACATTAGGACACAATGAGACAGACATTAAGACACACTGACACAGACATTAAGACACACTGACACAGATATTAGGACACACTGAGACAGACATTAAGACACACTGACACAGACATTAGGACACACTGAGACAGACATTAGAACACACTGGACAGACATTAGGACACACTGAGACAGACATTAAGACACACTGACACAGATATTAGGACACACTGAGACAGACATTAAGACACACTGACACAGACATTAGGACACACTGACGCAGACATTTAGGACACGACTAGCAATCTACGCCCCCCCGTTGGGGAGCCAAAGAAATGCAATACACGTTTTTTTTAATAAGCTACATGTATCCTTGAAATCTTAAAAAAATCTCCTGTCAAACCTTGTAAGCCTTGACATGTCAGTTATCCCCCCACAAGCTTTAACATATCAACTTCCCCCCTTGACATCTCAGCAATGCCCCCAATAAGCCTTGGAAATCTAAAAATATCTGTCAACCTTCTAACCCTAACCCTAGCCTAACCCTAACCCTAACCCTAACCCTAACCTAACCCTAAAGCATTGAAATTTCAGTAATTCTCCCTAAGAGTCATTATAGCACTACTACAGCATTATAGCGATTCCTTGCAAGCCTCAACATCGTAGGGATTCCAAATGAATCTCTTAACTTCGACATGAAGCTTCTTTTATTTTTTACATTACGCTTTTTTATCAGCGATCCCTCCCCTGAGGAGGCATCAAATAATGTAATAAAAAGTTTTCAATAAACTACATGTAGCTTCTGACTTTAGCCTTGAAATCTCATTTATACCCCGTGAGCCTTGACATCTCAGCTATTCCCCCGTAAGCCTTGACATGTCAGCAATGGCCCCCATAAACCTTGAAATCTAAAAAATCCCCTGTTAACCTTGAAACCCGATAAAATATAACCCTCAACCCATACCTGACCTAAACCTAACTTTAACCCAACCTAAAGCCTTGAAATCTCAGCAATTCTTCTCCCCTAAGCCTTAACATTTTAGTGATTCTTTCTTTAAGAATCACAGCACTATAACGATTTCCACCAAGCTTTGACATCGTAGCAATTCCCAAATGAATCTTTTAACTTCGACATGACTTTTCTTTTATGTATACATAGTGCTACTTTTATTTTTTACATGACTTTTCTTCTATCAGCGCCCCCCCCCGTGACAAGCCAACAAAGAATGCAATAAAAAAATGGAGTAAAGTACATGAACTTTGAAGTAGCTTCTGACTTTTGCTTTGACATCTCAGAAACCCCCCCCCGTAATCTCAGTTATTCTCTGAGAGCCTTGACGTCTCAGTTTTTCTCCCCAGCACAGCATTGTAGTTGCATTTAATTTTTACATGAACCCTTCATGTCTGACATGACGTTTCTTTTATTCTACTGTGACGCTTCCTAATTTTTTAAATGACACTTTCATTAGTTTTTTACATGACGCTTCTATGATTGTTTACATGACGCTTCTATGATTTTTAAATGAGGCTTCTATGATTTTTTCTTGACGCTTCTATGATTTTTACATGACGCTTCTATGATTTTTTACATGACGCTTCTATGATTGTTTACACGACGCTTCTATGATTTTTATATGACGTTTCTATGATTGCTTACATGACGCTTCTATGATTGTTTACATGACGCTTCTATGATTGTTTACAGTACGCTTCTATGATTTTTTCTTGACGCTTCTATGATTTTTACATGACGCTTCTATGATTGTTTACATGACGCTTCTATGATTGTTTACATGACGCTTCTATGATTGTTTACATGACGCTTCTATGATTGTTTACATGACGCTTCTATGATTTTTATATGACGTTTCTATGATTTTTTACATGACACTTCTATGATTGTTTACATGACGCTTCTATGATTGTTTACATGACGCTTCTATGATTGTTTACATGACGCTTCTATGATTTTTTACATGACGCTTCTATGATTTTTTACATGACGCTTCTATGATTGTTTGCATGACGCTTCTATGATTGTTTACATGACGCTTCTATGATTGTTTACATGACGCCTCTACGATTTTTTACATGACGCTTCTATGATTGTTTACATGACGCTTCTATGATTGTTTACATGACGCTTCTATGATTGTTTACATGACGCTTCTAAGATTTTTTACATGACGCTTCTATGATTGTTTACATGACGCTTTTATGATTTTTTACATGACGCTTCTAAGATTTTTACATGACGCTTCTAAGATTTTTTACATGACGCTTCTATGATTGTTTACATGACGCTTCTATGATTGTTTACATGACGCTTCTATGATTGTTTACATGACGCTTCTAAGATTTTTTACATGACGCTTCTACGATTTTTTACATGACGCTTCTATGATTGTTTACATGACGCTTCTATGATTGTTTACATGACGCTTCTAAGATTTTTACATGACGCTTCTACGATTTTTTACATGACGCTTCTATGATTGTTTACATGACGCTTCTATGATTGTTTACATGACGCTTCTAAGATTTTTTACATGACGCTTCTAAGATTTTTTACATGACGCTTCTATGAATTTTACATGACGCTTCTATGATTTTTTACATGACGCTTCTAAGATTTTTTACATGACGCTTCTACGATTTTTTACATGACGCTTTTATGATTGTTTACATGACGCTTTATGATTTTTTACATGGCGCTTGTATGATTGTTTACATGACGCTTCTATGATTGTTTACATGACGCTTCTATGATTGTTTACATGACGCTTCTATGATTGTTTACATGACGCTTCTATGATTTTTTACATGACGCTTCTATGATTTTTATATGACGCTTCTATGATTTTTTCATGACGCTTCTATGATTGTTTACATGACGCTTCTATGATTGTTTACATGACGCTTCTATGATTGTTTACATGACGCTTCTATGATTGTTTACATGACGCTTCTATGATTGTTTACATGACGCTTCTATGATTGTTTACATGACGCTTCTAAGATTTTTTACATGACGCTTCTACGATTTTTTACATGACGCTTCTATGATTGTTTACATGACGCTTCTATGATTGTTTACATGACGCTTCTAAGATTTTTTACATGACGCTTCTACGATTTTTTACATGACGCTTCTATGATTGTTTACATGACGCTTCTATGATTGTTTACATAACGCTTCTAAGATTTTTTACATGACGCTTCTACGATTTTTTACATGACGCTTCTATGATTTTTACATGACGCTTCTATGATTTTTTACATGACGCTTCTATGATTTTTTACATGACGCTTCTATGATTTTTTACATGACGCTTCTATGACTGTTTACACAACGCTTCTATGATTTTTTAAAAATGACGCTTTTATGATTTTTATATAACGCTTCTACGATTTTTTACATGGCGCTTCTATGATTTTTTAAATGACGCTACTATGATTGTTTACATGACGCTTCTATGATTGTTTACATGACGCTTCTATGATTGTTTACATGACGCTTCTATGATTGTTTACAGTACGCTTCTATGATTTTTTACATGACGCTTCTATGATTGTTTACATGACGCTTCTATGATTGTTTACATGACGCTTCTAAGATTTTTTACATGACGCTTCTATGATTGTTTACATGACGCTTCTATGATTGTTTACATGACGCTTCTAAGATTTTTTACATGACGCTTCTACGATTTTTTACATGACGCTTCTATGATTGTTTACATGACGCTTTTATGATTTTTTACATGGCGCTTGTATGATTGTTTACATGACGCTTCTATGATTGTTTACATGACGCTTCTATGATTGTTTACATGACGCTTCTATGATTGTTTACATGACGCTTCTATGATTTTTTACATGACGCTTCTATGATTTTTATATGACGCTTCTATGATTTTTTCATGACGCTTCTATGATTGTTTACATGACGCTTCTATGATTGTTTACATGACGCTTCTATGATTGTTTACATGACGCTTCTATGATTGTTTACATGACGCTTCTATGATTGTTTACATGACGCTTCTATGATTGTTTACATGACGCTTTTATGATTGTTTACATGACGCTTTTATGATTTTTTAAAAATGACGCTTCTACGATTTTTTACATGACGCTTCTATGATTGTTTACATGACGCTTCTATGATTGTTTACATGACGCTTCTATGATTTTTACATGACGCTTCTATGATTGTTTACATGACGCTTCTATGATTGTTTACATGACGCTTTTATGATTTTTACATGACGCTTCTATGATTGCTTCATGACGCTTCTATGATTGTTTACATGACGCTTTTATGATTGTTTACATGACGCTTCTATGATTGTTTACATGACGCTTCTATGATTGTTTCGTGACGCTTCTATGATTGTTTACATTACGTTTCTATGATTGTTTACATGACGCTTCTATGATTGTTTACATGACGCTTCTATGATTGTTTACATGACGCTTCTAGGATTGTTTACATGACGCTTCTATGATTGTTTACATGACGCTTCTATGATTGTTTACATGACGCTTCTATGATTGTTTACATGACGCTTTTATGATTTTTACATGACGCTTCTATGATTGCTTCATGACGCTTCTATGATTTTTACATGACGCTTCTATGATTTTTACATGACGCTTCTATGGTTGTTTACATGACGCTTCTATGATTGTTTCGTGACGCTTCTATGATTGTTTACATTACGTTTCTATGATTGTTTACATGACGCTTCTAGGATTGTTTACATGACGCTTCTATGATTGTTTACATGACGCTTCTATGATTGTTTACATGACGCTTCTATGATTGTTTACATGACGCTTCTATGATTGTTTACATGACGCTTCTATGATTGTTTACATGACGCTTCTATGATTTTTTAAAAATGACGCTTCTATGATTGTTTACATGACGCTTCTATGACTGTTTACACAACGCTTCTATGATTTTTTAAAAATGACGCTTTTATGATTTTTATATAACGCTTCTACGATTTTTTACATGGCGCTTCTATGATTTTTTAAATGACGCTTCTATGATTGTTTACATGACGCTTCTATGATTGTTTACATGACGCTTCTATGATTTTTTACATGACGCTTCTATGATTTTTTACATGACGCTTCTATGATTGTTTACATGACACTTCTATGATTTTTTACATGACGCTTCTATGATTTTTATATGACGCTTCTATGATTTTTTACATGATGCTTCTTTTTAAAAAGTCTTTTAGTTTTCCTGACGTTGAAAAGCTTTAATTAAAAAAATTGTACTCTATGAAAATTCGAACCATCGTCGCTGCATTTGGCAGTTCAGTTTGTTCACCTCTAGGCTAGCTCTCATCGTTTTGATAACATCAAATTTTGCACTTATATAATTCAACACTTTAAAATCCAAGCATAGAGTAAATCACACGAAGCAGTTATGACATAATCAGTTTCTCAGTCAGTCAGTATCAGTTAACAATATGGTTACGCAATTTAAATCAAGTCTGGTGCTACGCTTCCACACTGTATTTTCAATTCAAGTCGGAGGTACAATTCAGTTATGATGCAATCTATTTCAGAATCAGAATTCAACCAGTCAGTTTTTTCTCTAGCATTCTTACAATGCATTTCAAGTCGAAAAGTTTGCTTGACCTTTGCAAAAAAGCATGTTTTTCGAATATTTAATGCCTTTAGCATCGAGCAATTTCTTAGCCACGATGCATGTACAGTCACGGGAAAATTTCTGATCGAACAGTGCAAGTTCGAACAAAATCGGTCCAGCCATTTTTTCTCTAATCGATTACAAGCAAGCAAGATTTTCATTTTTAGTATATTGGATTTTTTGAATTTTTAATCATCTTCCCATTCGAATTTTTCAATGCAATTACAACCACACAATCTCACAAGAATTTTGAGTTGAATAAAGCAAGTTTGAAGAAAATCGGTTCAGGCATTCAGGCTGTAGACTGAAATACCGGTCAGATCTTAGAGATTTAGTATATTGTGATGAGACAAACATTAAGACATACTGGGACAGACATTAGGACACAATGAGACAGACATTAAGACACACTGACACAGACATTAAGACACACTGACACAGATATTAGGACACACTGAGACAGACATTAAGACACACTGACACAGACATTAGGACACACTGAGACAGACATTAAGACACACTGACACAGACATTAGGAAACACTGACAGACATTAGGACACACTAAGACAAAGATTAGGACACACTGGGACAGACATCAGGACACACTGAGAAAAACAGTAAGACACGCTAAGGCAGACATTAGTCCTAGTCTTTGTCTGAAGTGTCCTGGCCGTTGTCTCAAATATGTGATCTGCAAGCTAGTAACAAGTTCAAATGAAACAAAAACTAACACTCACCACTAGCCCTGACTCGCAGAATGCATTGAGTCAATGATTCATAACCACTTAATGTAAAAGTAATCTTTTCAGAGCTGTTAGCAGTTATATTGAATCTGTTTGTCCTGTCAGACTTGCCCTGACAAATCTGTATTAAACGAATAGAAGTATCACCAGAACATTGATGGTTAATTATAAGTAGCAGAAATGCCAATGACAATGGCAACTCCAACAGCTGCATTGCTGCAGTCTGGCTTCAATTCTGCTTTATAAGACTCCAAGTATAGAAGCCTTATGGGCAAAGTTTATCATAAATTCAATTATATAATGGATGGGTGCAAATTTGACCATAAGCTTAAGATTATTGAAGCTTCTTATATCAGAATGCAGAAACCCAACTTAAATGTACAGCTTGCTAGCAATGGGGTAGAGCATGAGCTAAGAGTACTATGAGCAGAGCCATGCCTATTTTTCTCTCTCTGTTCCTTTGTTATGTACTTCTACTAGATTCTAGACTAAATTCTACTAGACTGTTTTGACCCGCCTTTGGACTGTACAGTTTGTTTTGCTTAAATATATTAGTGCTGAAAATTAAGGTTAGTTGAATTTGCCTTGACAATGTCTTGTGTTTGACAAAACGCATTGGCTAAAAAGAAAAATTTTATTTTATGTTTTTGTTGACGCTTATTTTCCTATTATTTGTTAGCCAAGCCACACTTCCTCAATTATATAAATATATATTTAGAATGTTAAAATACGAGTATTTAAAAGTATAATAGCCATTTGCATACAATACAAACAAGTTTATACCTATATTAGAACTATTCAAATCATATTAATACAAGCTATACACGGCTAATAAGCAGATTAAATGTGGACTTATTCAATTAAACTTATTTTCATTTATAGAAATCATTTTGTTTATACTTTTAAATAAGATTTAGCTAAGCTAAATAGCAATTTATTTGACTATGCTATAGGCCTATGCCATACTTTTGAAACTAGGTTTTTTCACTTGCATACTTCGAGTATGATTCAAAAATTATATAAGTATGCCTAGTATTGCAAAGTGCAATAGTAGGCCTATACAACAATTATAAAAGCCAATAGAGTTGTAATACAATATTATACTAAGACTAGGTTGAAAATAACATAGCTATAAGCCTATACACTTGCAACACTTGCATATATAACACAATATAAATATACATAGTCTAAAACAAAACAAGTATAAATAGTTTATATTTAGCCTATAAATACTAAGGAATAATATATCTGAATGAGATTTCAAATAAATAGAATATACAAAGAATTTTAATAAAAAAGGCCCCATAGTATAATTTATATTGGTTGACGGTCATTTCGTCTGCCGCCTTTTCGTCTGCCGCCTTTTCGTCTGCCAATATACGATAAAGTCGTTTCGTCTGCCAATATATATAATATATAAATCGGAATAACTAATTATGTCATCAAGCTTCGTATGGAAGTGTAATGTAAATGTCTTATTAATTGTAATTTATTATAATGCTAGGATTTTTCTGAAAGTTCCGGAGCTAATTTGTTGCATATAAATACACAAAGCCAGAAGCAAATATCTCCAACCGTTTAGTTTCCTTCCAACTTTCTTTTTTTCGTGTATGTAAACTCATATGCAATTTATTCACGAATACAACTAGCTTAAATGCACAAAGTTTAAAATGTAAGGAGCAATCGAAATTGTAGGCACACACGCATCGATGCGTCGAAAGTATTATATAGGTTAGTTAGGTTTCGTAGAAAATGAAGAAAAACAAAATGTATCAATATAAATAAGAAAACATACTTAAAACTTGCTTATACTAATTTATTTTAATTCCCTACATAAAAAATACTAAATAAGTGAACCAAAATAAACATAAATAAAAAAGTCGTTTCGTCTGCTAAAATTCTTTGGCAGACGAAAAGGCGGAAGACGAAATGACCGCAGACCTTTATATTTTTGCAATAGATTGAATTCTTGCTTTTTATGACAAAACTCATACATGCGCAACTTTGGGATTCACTCGGCCGTTTCTATTGGCAACACACGCATGTAAGTCGCTATTGGACAGAACAGTAGTCACGTGACTGCTCTCAGCCAATAGCGACTTACATGCGTGTGTTGCCAATAGAAACGGCCGGGTGAATCCCAAGGTTGCGCCCAAGCATGACAAAACTTAAAGCTTTACTTAATAATCCTAATAAGCCTAGTGAATCTATTGATTTAAAATTATTGTAGTATATAAAAATTAAAACCAGACTAAAATTATATATAATATATAAAATAAAAATATAATAAATAAATTTATTCTAAGCTAATACTAGGCCTAAAAATAACATTGCAAAATAATCTTTAGAGTAGACACATTTAATTTACTTTTAAATAACTTAATAGGCTTAGAATCTGTATATTTTATTCAAAATAAAATAATAAGTAGGCCCAGGCCAGTCCCAAATAAATAATACAAAACATTAATATTTGGCCTTGACTTTAAGCCAACCACATATAAGAATATGAAAAAATGATGAGGTTAGCAATTGTGAATTTGTAACAGGTATTTAAATTTCAAGTAATATAGTCATCAATCCATGACACAATGAATAGCAATGATAATGATTGACTGACACGACAGTTGACACTAATTAATAAATAGTCAACAGCACACTTAGCATAGCAAGCAAGACCTATTATTACCATAAATTATTTATTTTCCAGAAATAGTCTACTTTTGAACAAGTTCACTGCTTAAAATTTTGAATACAATATTTCCGTAGTTTAACGTGACTTAGGCCTAGCCGACCGAGCACGATCATGACTTCATCCTTCGTATTCCTTATTCCGTAGTCACTAGTCAGTGTTTTAGTTTTAGATCATGTTATTCCTGTGAAAATTTTGGTTAAAAATGCGTAAGGCGAGAAAAGTTTTAACAAAAACAACTGCAAAAGACGTTACAGCTGAATATAATTCCTTATGCAAAGTTCAAAGTGCAAAAATATTTAACTAAATAATTATTGAATTAAGATATTTTAGAATTATAGGTTAGAGGTTACCGAAGCCTAACGCCGTCAATAACCCCGTAAAAGCAAAGTAATAAAAATTCCAAAACGGTACGAAGAGAAATTTTGAACAGTTGCCTATATTTTGTCATGAAATGAGGCTAGGCTGTATGCTATGTCTAGGCTTATCCAATCTGCTTGCCACTTTTCTTCTGGTGTAGACCCAATCGTCAAGGGGCGGTGTACTGTCCTAGGTCTACAGACTCTACACGACACTACGACAGCAACATAATCGTAATGCTGATAGGTATAATACTAGATTACATTTAGGCCTAACCGCCTAAATAAATTCTTAGACTTATGTATGTGATTTTATCAATATTTGATGCATTAGTGGTTGAAATAAGCTGCTCTTTCTGATAAGTTACAGATATTATTAGATCTGGAGTCTAGTGCTAGTGGATTGGCTGCAAACTAGGCCAATGCCACCAACACCAATCAATATCTAAATTATTAATATTTCATGCCTTTTTTGTTTGTTCTTAGCTTGATGATTTTTAGGACTTGTATTTAGACAATTGTATTCAGCCTTCAAATACTAAAGATATCCACACTTTTTTGGTATATATGCTCTTTGTTACCTAGCATTTTGGACTTTTGGTAGTCCTACTATGTTGAGTTGATGTCTAGGCCCCTATTACCTATATTTGGGATTTTGATCTAAATTACAAATTAGAATTCAAATAGTAGCACAACCAAGGAAAGGGGGGTTATAGTCATTTCTTCTGTTTACAGTTCATCTGCTAAGTAGACAAAAAGTTTTCTCTTTTAAAATCATTTATTTGCTAAGAAATTGGAATAAAAATATAGAGTGAGATAATGAGCTATCTAATAGGCCCTAGTCTTTTCATTTGTTAAAAAGCTATTGGGATATTGGGCTCCTCAAAAATGATAAATGCTAGGCCTATCCATAAATTATAGGCTTATTAGAAGGGACTTGGTCAATTTTTTAATTGTATACCCCAAATATAGTTAGTGACATGCAAGTTACTAGGCCTAGCCGTCTAAGTAAAATGGTTTTAAAAAGAGAGGACACAATATATAGCAACAATTCTAGATTTGAAAGCTTCTTAGACTTAGGCCCATAGTCAGGATCATGTCATAGTATATGTCGGAATAAAAAGTCCCCTAAAAATCTACGCCACTTCATACTGAAATATACGCCAAGGTGCTAGGAACTTATGCCAGGTTTTCTAGGCTTTGCGACAATAAATGACCTTTTTTGTATGTTACACATTTTTGCCTACTTTGTAATTATAATTATTTAACAAATGTGTGGTTTTCATTTAAAGTAAACTGGCTTACAAATAATGCCAATAAAAATCAATTTTTTGTTTAAGTTTTTTTTTATAAAATTACATGATTAGTTTGCATTGCATTTTAAATTTTTATTAAATCATAAATAATTATGAACTTTCATTTTCGAGTTTTATAGTTTTTATGATTTTATAATAAGATTCTAAGGTTACGGCGTTATGCCAACAATTGTTAATATTAACTTTGGCATGAAGGTTGGAGTTGGCATACACTGCTTGGCATATTTACACCACAGCGTTATGCTAAAAGGTATGCCAAATATATTTTGCCTCATTTTTTATACCAATTCTATGCCAAAAAAGTAAAATTTTCAATTGTACGCCAGAAATTTCCGGTGTAATGTACATCATCCTAACTATGGACTTAGGCCTAAAAAATCACAAAAAGTTATTTGATATTTTGATAGTTATCTACAAAGTGTACAAGTAAAGGATAAATATTTATATGATACTTATTTTTATTTATACTTATTGATACTTTTTATTTTTAGCAAATTTTGAATTGTTTTTGTTTTATTATTACTATTTTAGCTTTCTTATTATAGGTATATATTTTAAAATAGTTTGTTAAAATGATAGAAGACCCTTTCAGCACTTTAACAATGTTAAAACTTTTTATCCCTATGACCCTAGCCCTATTTCCTAGCAGACAAAGAGTTTTTAAAAGAAAAAGACTTTTTGTCTACTCAGTACAGTACACAAACTATGAATAGATGAATGAACTAGAAACCAAGGGAAGGCAATTATCCTCCCTCTTAGGCAGAGACCAAAAAATCAAAGGGGGCTAAATGAACTTTTGCCAAAAATAGTTGCTCTCTCTCTACTTCCCTTTGGGCCTTTACCCTTCAAAATCTACCTTCTCAAAAATTACGGTAGTGCTACTAGAATTAGATGCCAAAATTAAGTTAAAGTAATCCCTAATCTAAGAAAAATGCTCATTTGCCCTAGTAATAACTAATATTTACTTTAACTTAAATAACTAAGCCTAAACTATTCATTTCTTAAGCTGACATGTTTTTTATTTGAAATGTCTCTTGTTTTATTTAAAATAATTCTGGGACACAAAAGGTTTCTTTTTTCTTATACAAATCTTATTTATTGTCTTAGCATATTCATTTATATGTTATATATACAATAATATTATTATTATTCTTGTTATTATTAATATTAAATATTATTATTATTTAATTTACTATACATATATATATATATATATATAAATATTTATATTTATATAAGTATATATATATCAACTAAGTTTATATAAAAGAACAATAATTATATATTATTGTGTCATATAGCCAAAGCTATATATTTATTAATATGAGTCTTGAAAAAACTGTCTTTTAATTAAGATATTTGATTTTGATTTTCACCTGCTCAAATTAGGCTAGATATGCAACTGATAGCTTAGCTGCAGCTATTGTACAGCATATCTGAAGGCTCTATATAGCTATTTAGTCCAAAGATTGATGGGTTGCCATATACCTTTAGTTACCCTAGCTAATGCTAGCACCCATTTTATAGCTAAGTGAACTGAAACAATGCAGAGTTATCTTGCTTAAAGACATAAATTGTTACAAGTGAGATCAAGAATTGAACCCCCAAGACATTTGGTTTTCCATATTTATTTAGTTTAGGAAGCTGCTTCACTTTAAAGTAGTTTGCTAGAGTTTTAATATAGTAAGCAATTGAACTAAGTGATTATCAAACTAGACTAATAAATTTATGCTCATACATGGGCAATAGTCAGCCAAATTGGCCAACCAAAGTAAGTCACAAAAATGCCCACCCGAATAAATACCCAAGTGACTAAGTACTAAGTAGATAATGAGGTATTTTGGCTTAATAAGACAGTCATAGTTACTCCTGCTGTTTACCCAAAGTTGTGTTAATTTTGCTTTAGGGTTTCTTTTACATGTAAGTTGCATTTTTGGCCAAAAACTATGTCGCATTTTTGTTAACACTAAGTTGCATGGCCGACTGAATTTTGGAGTTTGCGCATGTATGTTTATGCTTATTATTTATTAATGAAGCATAGCAACTTATTTTGACATAATATAACTTTATACTTGTATGAGTATCACAAAGCCCAAATATATATCTAAATATTGAGTCTTTGTTTTATGTCAGAGGCAAGAATATTGTGCTCAAGTAGTTGAAAATTTGACTATAGCCTTTATGATATATTAATATTGAATAAGATGGAAACCATATTATTAAGTCCCATCTCTGCTATTATTTGTTTTCTCTCTCTCTCCAAACGCAGTTGCAGTTGGTCGGCAGCCTCTACACAGCCTGTGTGGCAGCTATGCATTCGTGAGTTGTGTGCACCATAATAGGCAAATATACTAACTTAGCTTATTCCATTATTATTTCATATCAGCAGGTGGATTTTGTTGTCAAACAAACCAAGCTCTATATTTTATTTACATAATTTGTTTATTCAATCCCCACCATTAATTCTCTATTGCCAGCTAGCTTAGCAATGACCGATTCTGCCGACGATAAAGCGGTGGACACAGCCGCTGCCGAACCCGACAATCCTGAATCCTCCACTGCTACGCCATCGAAAAAGCAGAAGAAGGAGCATAAGAAAAAATCCGAGCACAAGAAATCGAAGAAGCACAAGAAGGACAAGTCCAAGAAGAAAAAGAAGGACAAAGTTAGGGAAATTGCTGCCAGTCCCGAAAGCAGAAAGCGCAAAGCGTCTTCTTCGCCTCGGCCCTCCCTAGCTGAGAATGGAGCAGCCGCCGCTAATAGAGATGGCCAGGGTATCGGCAAAGTGTCTCGGCGTACCCGAAGTCCAGCGTCCCCGCCGCCTCGGCATCGTCAACATCAACGTCCGGAGCAGCATCCGGAGCCTCGGCGTCGCACCAGAAGTCCGCTGGAGCCGTCAGCTAGGCGCCGTGGCCGTTCGCCGTCGCCGCCGCTAGATGACCGAAACTACCGAGGCGGCAGCCGTCATCGCCCGGAGCCGCCGCCGCCGCCGCCGCTGCATCAACGGCGCCGCTCTCGGTCGCCTCGTCCTCGACGCCGATCTCGTTCAGTTGAACGGCGCGACAATTTCTATAGACAACAGCACCGTCGGGGTGACGATCGGGACTGGGATCGGGATCGAGATCGGGACGGCCACCGGCAGTCCCAGTCGCATTCGCGGCGTCACGAGCGTCGGCCGTCCGATCAAGACGACGAGTTCCGTCATCGTCGCCGAAAAACTTCCAAATCGTCTGACAGCTCCGACGAAGACGATGATGGCAACAATAACTCTAACGCGCTGGCCGGAGCCGAGGAAGACGAGGAGGCCATCATCGCCAGACGGCGGGAGGAGCGGCGCCGACTGCTGGAGCGGCTGCAGCGTCAGCAGGAATCGGCCAGGAGCAACGATAAAGGAGGAGGTGCCTCCGCCGCAGGCGGCAGTGGCGACGTTACTGCAACAGCCTCGCCGTCGACTTCTCTGCCTTCGTCGACGCGAGGCGCCGACGTCGCCGGTGCCTCCTCATCCCCGGCATCTTCGACGTCGGGCGGCAGCTCGTCGGCGGGCGGGTCGCCAGCCAGGACGAATCCGGCGTCTGCCGAGTCGGCGGCTACTACGGCATCGACGTCTGCGGCAGCGCCGGCTCCGCAGTTGCCAGTCTCGTCATCGGCGCCGAAATTCGACATGTTCGCCGTCGACGTTCGAATCTCCACCACGGACAGTCCGGCCGCCATCAGTGCCCAGGCCTTGGCGGCTGAGAACCACGCCTTGGCTGACAACTGGGACGATCACGAGGGTTATTATCGAGTGCGGGTCGGCGAGACCCTGGACCGCCGGTACAGCGTGTTCGGCTTCACGGGCCAAGGCGTCTTCTCCAATGTTGTCCGCGCCCGGGACGCCGGCAGCGACAACGCATTGGTGGCTATAAAAATTATTCGAAACAACGATCTGATGCGCAAGACCGGCATGAAAGAGTTGCAGATGTTGAAACGGCTTAACGAAGCCGATAAAGAGGATCGATTTCACTGTCTGCGCCTGCGACGCGACTTCGAACACAAGGGCCACCTGTGCATGGTGTTCGAGCATCTGGGCATGAATCTGCGCGAGCTGCTGCAGAAATATGGCCGCGATGTCGGATTGCACCTGTCCGCTGTGCACTCCTATTCTAAACAGGTGCGTTCCACACAGAGTCTCCCTTACTCACTCGTAGAATCTCCCCTTAATCCACCCACAGAAATCTCTTAATTCACTCACAGAATCTTCCTAAATCTAACCACAGAATCTTCCTAAATCTACCCACAGAATCTCCCTTAATCCGCCAACAGAATCTCCCTGATCCGCCCACAGAATCTCCCCTAATCTGCCCACAGAATCTCCCCTAATCTGCACACAGAATCTCCCCTAATCCGCCTACAGAATCTCCCTAATCCGCCCAGAAAATCTCCCTAATCCGCCCACAGAATCTTCCTTAATCCACCCGCAGAATCTCCCTTAATCCACCCGTAGAATCTTTCTTAATCTACCCAGAGAATCTTCCTTAATCCACCCAGAGAATCTTCCTTAATCCACTTACAGAATCTCCCCTAATCCGCCCACAGAATCTCCCCTAATCCGCCCACAGAATCTCCCTGATCCGCCCACAGAATCTCCCTAATCCGCCCACAGAATCTCCCCTGATCCGCCCACAGAATCTTCCCTAATCCGCCCAGAGAATCTCCCCCAATCCACCCAGAGAATCTCCGTTAATCCACCCACATATCTCTCTTAATCCACCCACATAATCGCCCCTAATCCATCTATAGAATCGCCCCTAATCCACCCACATAATCGCCCCTAATCCACCCACAGAATCGCCCCTAATCTACCCACAGAATCTCCCCTAATCCACCCACAGAATCGCCCCCCCGCCCTAATCCGTTCGTCACTACGCTACATTCGCTTTAAAACCAACCGATTTCATTGCAGCTGCTTCTGGCCCTGCGCCACCTGAAAAAGTGCCAGATAATCCACTCGGACATCAAGCCGGACAATATCTTGGTTGACGAGAATAAGACCACGCTAAAGCTGTGCGATTTTGGCTCAGCTCTAGACATATCTGAGACCTCAGAGGGTCCAACACCCTATTTAGTATCTCGGTTCTACCGAGCACCTGAGATTATCCTAGGTGTCAAGGTAGATTATGGCATTGATCTCTGGAGCGTGGCCGTCACTATATTTGAGATTTTCACCGGCAAAATTCTCTTTCCAGGCAAGACTAACAATGACATGATGAAGCTATTCTGCGAGCTGAAAGGCCGCTTTCCAAAAAAGGTAGCCAAATCTGGCGCGTTTCGTCAGAGTTATTTTGACGATCAGTACAATCTGCTGCACGTTGTCAAGGACAAGGTGACTGAGAAGGTGAGCAGTTTGAGCAATTTTTCCCCAGAAATGTTTTTGGTAATTGGAATATTTTTAGGTAGATGGCTTCCAGGGTCATTGCATGGTTCCATTGTCATTAGATGAAGTCCACGGTCATTGAATTAGCTCTAGGATTATTAAATGGGTTCTTGGATTATTGGATGGATTCTGGTTTCATTGGATGGTGTCTGGTATCATTGGATGGGTTCTGGTATCATTGGATGGGTTCTGGGATCATTGGATGGGTTCTTGGATTATTGGATGGGTTCTGGTATCATTGGATGGTGTCTGGTATCATTGGATGGGTTCTGGTATCACTGGATGGATTCTGGTATCACTGGATGGGTTCTGGTATCATTGGATGGGTTCTTGGATTATTGAATGGGTTCTGGGATCATCGGATGGGTTCTTGGATTATTGGATAGGTTCTGGTATGATTGGATGGGTTCTGGGATCATTGGATGGGTTCTGGGATCATTGGATGGGTTCTTGGACTATTGGATGGGTTCTGGGATCATTGGATGGGTTCTTGGACTATTGGATGGGTTCTGATATCATTGGATGGGTTCTTGGATTATTGGATAGGTTTTGGGATCATTGGATGGGTTCTTGGATTATTGGATGGGTTCTGGGATCATTGGATGGGTTCTTGGATTATTGGATGGGTTCTGGTATCATTGGATGGGTTCTTGGATTATTGGATGGGTTTTGGGATCATTGGATGGGTTCTTGGATTATTGGATGGGTTCTGGGATCATTGGATGGGTTCTTGGATTATTGGATGGGTTCTGGTATCGTTGAATGGGTTCTGGTATCGTTGGATGGGTTCTGGGATTATTGGATGGGTTCTGGTATCATTGGATGGGTTCTGGTATCATTGGATGGGTTCTGGGATCATTGGATGGGTTCTGGTATCATTGGATGGGTTCTGGGATCATTGGATGGGTTCTGGTATCATTGGATAGGTTCTTGGATCATTGGATGAGTTCTGGTATCATTAGATGGTTTCTGGTATCATTGGATGGGTTCTGGTATCATTGGATAGGTTCTTGGATCATTGGATGGGTTCTGGTATCATTAGATGGTTTCTGGTATCATTGGATGGGTTCTGGTATCATTGGATGGGTTCTGGGATCATTGGATGGGTTCTTAGATCATTGGATGGGTTCTGGGATCATTGGATGGGTTCTGGGATCATTGGATGGGTTCTTAGATCATTGGATGGGTTCTGGGATCATTGGATGGGTTCTAGTATCGTTGGATGGGTTCTGGTATCATTGGATGGGTTCTGGGATCATTGGATGGGTTCTGGTATCATTGGATGGGTTCTGGGATCATTGGATGGGTTCTGGTATCATTGGATGGGTTCTGGGATCATTGAGTGGGTTCTTGGATCATTGGATGGGTTCTGGGATCATTGGATGGGTTCTGGGATCATTGAGTGGGTTCTTGGATCATTGGATGGGTTCTGGGATCATTGAGTGGGTTTTAGGATCATTGGATGGGTTCTGGGATCATTGAGTGGGTTCTTGGATCATTGGATGGGTTCTTACATGTAGATCATTGGATGGTTTCTGGTATCATTGGATGGTTTCTGGGATTATTGGATGGTTTCTGATATCGTTGGATGGTTTCTGGGATCATTGGATGGGTTCTGGGATCATTGAGTGGGTTCTTGGATCATTGGATGGGTTCTTACATGTAGATCATTGGATGGTTTCTGGGATTATTGGATGGTTTCTGGTATCATTGGATGGGTTCTGGGATCATTGGATGGTTTCTGGTATCATTGGATGGGTTCTGGGATCATTGAATGGGTTCTGGGATCATTGAATGGTTTCTGGTATCATTGGATGGGTTCTGGGATCATTGAATGGGTTCTGGGATCATTGAATGGGTTCTGGGATCATTGGATGGGTTCTGGGATCATTGAATGGGTTCTGGGATCATTGGATGGGTTCTGGGATCATTGAATGGTTTCTGGTATCATTGGATGGGTTCTGGGATCATTGAATGGGTTCTGGGATCATTGAATGGGTTCTGGGATCATTGAATGGGTTCTGGGATCATTGAATGGGTTCTGGGATCATTGGATGGGTTCCAGAGTCATCGGAAGGGCTAACGGGGATATTAGCGGATATCCATGGTCATTGGAGATTTCATTATGGCTAGTGAAAGGGTTTAAAAGTCACTAGAGGGGTTTTGGGTTCATTATAGAGGCTCCAGTGTCATTTGAGTGAGTCCGGTATCGACCCAAGCTACCCTAACTTGACCCTAACGATTCTCACGCAGGAGAAGCTGGTTGTGCTGAAAAACGTGACTGTGGAACGCGACCTGCTCAGAGAGCTGATTGGCAAGCAGCAGAACCTGTCGCCAACTGAGCACCGCAAAGTGGGCCAGCTGCGGGATTTGCTAGACCGGGCGCTGACCCTTGACCCCGCCAAGCGAATCGGCATCGGCGAAGCCCTGCGTCACGCTTTTATCGTCGAATCTTTGAATTCCGCTTGATGATTGACGTGCGCTGCTCTGACTACTTACTGATGAGTAGAAATAACAGTTCAATTTTAAAAAAATGAATTTCTTTGCGCATAAACAAAATATTGTTATTAATCCCGTTTGACGCGCGCTATTTGATTGTAAATAAAATTTGATAAAGTACACCAGTTGATTATATTAATAATAATAATAATAATAAACAAGGCATAGCGTGTATTTTAAACATGTACTTTAAAAGCAGAAAAAGCCAACACTTTCCTACATTTCAATTGGCTTATTGAGCCGACTGTACATGCAATACCTGGTTGTCTTGAGCTTTATCCACTTCATTTTTTGTAGAAGTTTCCACTTTTTAAAGGATTTTTCAAGATCGAAATCCTGGTGCAGTTATGCAAAGTTACGAAAATAATTAACAAATCTCTGCTTATAGAAAATAATATTTAGCAGTCGTTCGTTCCTTAAAAATAATAAGGCTTATTCTGGGTTGATAAGGGGCGATTCTATAGATAGTTATAGGGGCGATTCTGTAGATAGTTATAGGGGCGATTCTATAGATGGCTATAGGGGCGATTCTGTAGATGGTTATAGGGGCGATTCTATAGATGGTTATAGGGGGGATTCTATAGATGGTTATAGGGGGGATTCTGTAGATGGTTATAGGGGCGATTCTATAGATGGGTAAAGGGGGATTTTAATAGATTGTTATAGGGGCGATTGTATAGATGGTTATAGGGGGGATTCTATAGATGGTTATAGGGGGGATTCTATAGATGGTTATAGGGGGGATTCTATAGATGGTTATAGGGGGGATTCTATAGATGGTTATAGGGGGGATTCTATAGATGGTTATAGGGGCGATTCTATAGATGGGTAAAGGGGGATTTTAATAGATTGTTATAGGGGCGATTGTATAGATGGTTATAGGGGCGATTCTATTGATAGTTATAGGGGCGATTCTATAGATGGTTATAGGGGCGATTCTATAGATGGTTATAGGGGGGATTCTATAGATGGTTATAGGGGCGATTCTATAGATGGTTATAGGGGGGATTCTATAGATGGGTAAAGGGGGATTTTAATAGATTGTTATAGGGGCGATTGTATAGATGGTTATAGGGGCGATTCTATTGATAGTTATAGGGGCGATTCTATAGATGGTTATAGGGGCGATTCTATAGATGGTTATAGGGGGGATTCTATAGATGGTTATAGGGGCGATTCTATAGATGGTTATAGGGGCGATTCTATAGATGGGTATAGGGGAGATTCTATAGATGGGTAAAGGGGGATTTTAATAGATGGTTATAGGGGCGATTGTATAGATGGTTATAGGGGCGATTCTATTGAATCCAGAAATCGGCCTTCAAAAGGATGTCAGTGTAGACAGCAGAGAGGAATACTGAGTAAAACCCAAGGTAAGCCAAGCTGCATTCGAGCTGTCAGACCGATGATATCTTCAGCTCTGTCGTCAGCACTTTTTGTCGCAAGCCGTCGCCCGAAGATCCTTCGCTGCTGATTCCATCGTTGATCAACGGCCGCAGCTGGAGGTCGTCGTCTTCGGAGCAGTAGTCGTTCGTGTCGAAGGTGCGATCTCTCTGGTCTCGCAGCCGGCCGGCCAGCTGGGCAGCGCACAGACAGTCGACATTGTCGGCCACCATCTGCAGCAGCAGGACGCCGTCCAGACGCAGCAAGTCAGTCAGCTGTCTGGACGCTTTGTAGACATCTTCCCGTCCATTGGCCGCTGGTCTTTGTTGTCCGTGACCGCGCCTCGCTTGCAGGCTGAGGTAGCGGCGAACCAGTCTGGTCCGCTCCGTCGGTGGCAGCAGCTGCGCCATCCAGCTGATGGTGTACATCAGGCTGGTCAAGCAGCAGACTGCGAACCAGAACCACAGGAAGACAAAGATTTTCTCGTTCATCATGTTGGACGCCAGGACGCACTGGACCGAGCGCAGGTTGAACTGACCAACATGCCGCAGTGGCAGGTCGCAGAATGTCAGCCTGGGAAACACCCCAGTCAGCTCCCAGGTGCCGCCCCTGAGCAGGTTGCTGGCGCACTGCCAGCCGAACAGCGGACTGGCGAAACCCAGGTAGCTCTGCAGGAGGAACACCTGCCCGGGACGAATTCGACAATAAGACCATGCTTATTATTAGTAGTGAGCGATGCTGTTCCAAGGGCTACTCAAGTAGAAAGAGGGGAACCTCGTTTCCTGGAAAAATTGTAGAAGGCAGGTTTCCGAAAAAACGCACTACGGAGATGGAAGCTTTCATTTTTCAGCACAAAAATTGTTAATTACTTTCGATAGGAGGCAGACCCAATGTTTAGACAACTGTTTTTAGTTTTTTAGAGCTTTTTATAGTTTAGAAAATTAGGATTCTAGAATATAATGTTAATTTTTAATTCTCCGTACATTTCCTGTACCTAAGAATCATAACAATGCATGGCACAGCTCGACTTTGGTTTTATGAATCTATTATACCATCCCTGTTGCACATATTGTTACACAGTCAGCTGAGAATGATAAAATGGATTTATAAAACCAATGAGCTGAGTCGCGCCTTTTTAATGGTTTTTAGACACAGGACATGTGCAATTGAACATAGAAAATATAACATAAAATCCTAATTTTCTAAACGCAAAGCTTTATAAATATCGATTGAGAAATAAAAAGGAACAACATATCAAAAGATGAACACCGGATCTGCCTCTTATCAAAAGCAACAGCAATTTTTGTGCTGAAAACCTGTCTCTGTAATGTTTTTTTCGGAAAAACCTGCTTCCAAAAACTTCCAAGAAACGAGGCCTCCCGTCCAGCTTCTGCTTAAGTAGTCCTTGTGCTGTACATGTATCAGCTTCAACTATTTTGCTAATCAATCAATCAAATCAATCAAATCAAATTATAACAGAGGGTGACAGTTGTCTGGTGACAGATAGATACCTGACGAGATTAGAAAGTCAGGGCAGTCGCTGTACACCCTGTGTGAGCACCGCACTGAATGCGTGCTAGCTTTCCTCTATGTGCTCAGTCAGGAGTCTACGGAATCTAGCTTGTGAGAAGCTCCCAGCGGCCCATCAAAGGGCAGCTAATACAAGTGTTGACAGAAAGCTAATTTATACCTGCCCAGCGGCAGTTCCAGCGCACAACAGTTTGTTGAGCAGGTACAGAATGAACAGCAGGCAGCCGCTCTGTCTCACTGCCTCGGAGCAGCTTCTTCGGCCTTGTGGTTTCTGCTGTTGCTGCCGCTCCGCTTGCAGCTTGTTCGGCTTGTCGTCAGTCAGCAGTGCGCCATCCGGGTCGTAGGTTCGGCCGGAAAGCCTCGCGCCCCAGGCCAAGTGCCAGGCAGCATAGGTGAGCAACCGTTTGCTTGTGTCCTTGTTGCCCGCGTGCTCAACTTCTCGGGCAAAGCGGAGCACCGAGTGCGGGTCGAAGCCGGCCAGACGGCGGGAGGCCAACAGCCAGAGCTGGTGCGGGGCCATGGACAGCAGGGCCTGCGCCAGCAACACGATGGGCACCCACTGGTAATAGCCTGAGTGCGAGCGGATGGGGTTCTGGTTGACTGAGATGGAGAAGCTGCGATGTGAAAAACACTCCTCAGATATGATCGGCAGTCATCGCTAAGACACATTCATCAGACATGAGCAGTCATTACTAAGACTCATTGATCAGGCATGAACAGTCATTGCTAATAAACATTCATCAGACATGAGCAGTCATTGCTAATAAACATTCATCAGACATGAGCAGTCATTGCTAATAAACATTCATCAGACATGAGCAGTCATTGCTAAGACACATTCATCAGACATGAGCAGTCATTGCTAAGACACATTCATCAGGCATGAGCAGTCATTGCTAATAAACATTCATCAGACATGAGCAGTCATTGCTAATAAACATTCATCAGACATGAGCAGTCATTGCTAAGACACATTCATCAGACATGAGCAGTCATTGCTAAGACACATTCATCAGGCATGAGCAGTCATTGCTAAGACACATTCATCAGACATGAGCAGTCATTGCTAAGACACATTCATCAGGCATGAGCAGTCATTGCTAAGACACATTCATCAGGCATGAGCAGTCATTGCTAATAAACATTCATCAGACATGAGCAGTCATTGCTAAGACACATTCATCAGACATGAGCAGTCATTGCTAAGACACATTCATCAGGCATGAGCAGTCATTGCTAAGACACATTCATCAGACATGAGCAGTCATTGCTAAGACACATTCATCAGGCATGAGCAGTCATTGCTAAGACACATTCATCAGGCATGAGCAGTCATTGCTAAGACACATTCATCAGGCATGAGCAGTCATTGCTAATAAACATTCATCAGACATGAGCAGTCATTGCTAATAAACATTCATCAGACATGAGCAGCCATTACTAATACACACTCACCAGACATGAGCAGTCATTGCTAAGACACATTCATCAGGCATGAGCAGTCATTGCTAAGACACATTCATCAGACATGAGCAGTCATTGCTAAGACACATTCATCAGGCATGAGCAGTCATTGCTAAGACACATTCATCAGGCATGAGCAGTCATTGCTAAGACACATTCATCAGACATGAGCAGCCATTACTAATACACACTCACCAGACATGAGCAGTCATTGCTAAGGCACATTCATCAGACATGAGCAGTCATTACTAAGACTCTCATCAGACAAGAGCAGTCATTACTAATACACACTCACCAGACATGAGCAGTCATTGCTAAGACACATTCATCAGGCATGAGCAGTCATTGCTAAGACACATTCATCAGACATGAGCAGTCATTGCTAAGACACATTCATCAGACATGAGCAGTGAGACTACAGAGCACATCTCACCAATCTCCAGCCCACCCCTCTCCCTGGCCTCAGGATAGCTCGGCTCCCGCAACGCCACCCTGTAGGTGTTCTGCACCCAGCAGTAGTTCTCGGCGAACTCTTCCCAAGGCCGAGGCCATTCGGCGGGCACCCAGCACTGGATCGGCTTGAAGACGTACTGGCGCATAACGCCGACACTAGCGAGGAACAAGAGGCCGATGCAGGTGTACTTCGAGCACAGCCGATCGGCGAAGTCCTCGGCGTAAACGCCGTGCGACTCGGCCGCGTGAGTGAACTCGTGCAGAAAGTGCGAGTCCATGTGTTTCCTGTTTGGCGCCTTTTTGCTTCTAAAGATGCAAGATGATTGTCAAAAGGCCTTTTTTAGTATAGTAGTATAGAGGAATGCTTTATATGCGTGGCATTGCACTCAATGTACATTGCTCAACTGCTCTAGACTTCTTGCTCTGCCTTACTCGCCACCTCATTTCTTCTTTCGTGCTTAACAACTGGAGCTCTGCTTGTGTGCAAAGAAAATGTTCGAAATCTACCCTAACCCTTTATGCTTGAAGCCTCCAAAGGGTGGCGAAATAGCAAAACTCGGTGAATTATTTCGCTATATATTTGCATAGCATTTCATAGTTTATTAACTTTCTATGCTTAGTGCCTAAAATGCGTGTGGAATTGACCTCAGGTGTGGCAAAGCATTGATGTCAGGTGTGGCAAAGCATTGATGTCAGGTGTGGCAAAGCATTGATGTCAGGTGTGGCAAAGAATTGACCTCAGGTGTGGCAAAGCATTGATGTCAGGTGTGGCAAAGAATTGACCTCAGGTGTGGCAAAGCATTGATGTCAGGTGTGGCAAAGAATTGACGTCAGGTGTGGCAAAGCATTGATGTCAGGTGTGGCAAAGAATTGACGTCAGGTGTGGCAAAGCATTGACCTCAGGTGTGGCAAAGAATTGACCTCAGGTGTGGCAAAGCATTGATGGCAGGTGTGACAAAGCACTGATGTCAGGTGTGGCAAAGCATTGATGTCAGGTGTGGCAAAGCATTGATGGCAGGTCAGATAATCAAGCTAACTTGCTATACGTACTACTCCAAGATGAGCATTCCTCGTCATAGGAAATATAATTATATAATATATTTCTTAAGTAAAAATATTTACATAGACGAGATGAGATCCCACTGAAAGTAGTAGGCCATGCTGCTTCCTTTTGACTTTCCAAAAACATTTTATTTACTTAAAGTTTTAAGTAAAAATCAACGTGACAGGTTTTCTACAATGGGCCTCAGATGTAGGACTTCTTCGTTTGCTGGTCGACCATCAGTATCTCCTTGGCCGTCACCCGCTTGAATTCTTTTATATAATATTCGCACTCGCCCCGGTACTTCCACTTCAGCCACTGCCGTGCATTCAGGGGTAGATTTTAATGAATAAATTTTTAGCAGAATTAGATAGATAGATAGATAGATAGATAGATAGATAGATAGATAGATAGATAGATAGATACATACATACATACATACATAGATACAAAGATAGACAGACAGACAAATAGATTCCCACCAGCTCCAGCCGACTCGCATCAGACTCGGACACGGAGATGACCAACATCCGGTTTTCGCTGCCCCGATCCTCGTTGGTCTCAAAATTTTTATCGTCTTCAATGACCACTACCAGTTTTCGCGTCTTCCAATAGGTTCTGCACTGCGTGTCAACATATCAAAAGTGTTTGGAAATAGATAATATTACGAGCGTACTTAAAAGCAAATATGACTTTACAAACCGGGATGGTTAAGCGTGATTGGTTGGATAGGGAGTGGGGTGGGGCAGGGAGTGAGGTGGAACAGGAAGTGAGCTGGAGTAGGAGTGAGGTGGGACAGGGAGTGAAGTGGGACAGGGAGTGAAGTGGGACAGGGAGTGAAGTGGGGCAAGGAGTGGGGGTGGGGCAGGGAGTGATCGGGTGGGGCAGGGAGTGAGGGGGCAGGGAGTGATGTGGGGCAGGGAGTGATGTGGGGCAGGGAGTGATGTGGGGCAGGGAGTGATGTGGGGCAGGGAGTGAGGTGGGGCAGGGAGGGAGGTGGGGCATGGAGTGAGGTAGGGCAGGGAGTGGGGTGGTGCAGGGAGTGAGGTGGTGGTGGGGTAGTGCAGGGAGTGAGGTGGGGCAGGGAGTGAGGTGGAACAGGGAGTGAGCTGGGGTAGGAGTGAGGTAGGACAGGGAGTGAAGTGGGACAGGGAGTGAAGTGGGACAGGGAGTGAAGTGGGACAGGGAGTGAAGTGGGGCAAGGAGTGGGGGTGGGGCAGGGAGTGATCGGGTGGGGCAGGGAGTGAGGGGGCAGGGAGTGATGTGGGGCAGGGAGTGATGTGGGGCAGGGAGTGATGTGGGGCAGGGAGTGATGTGGGGCAGGGAGTGAGGTGGGGCAGGGAGGGAGGTGGGGCATGGAGTGAGGTAGGGCAGGGAGTGGGATGGTGCAGGGAGTGAGGTGGTGGTGGGGTAGTGCATGGAGTGAGGTGGGGCAGGGAGTGAGGTGGAACAGGGAGTGAGCTGGGGTAGGAGTGAGGTAGGACAGGGAGTGAAGTGGGACAGGGAGTGAAGTGGGACAGGGAGTGAAGTGGGACAGGGAGTGAGGTGGGCAAGGAGTGGAGTGGGTAAGGGAGTGAGGTGGGGCAGGGAGTGGGGTGGGGCAGGGAGTGGGGTGGGGCAGGGAGTGAGGTGGGGCAGGGAGTGGGGTGGGGCTGGGAGTGGGGTGGTGCAGGGAGTGAGGTGGGTCAGGGAGTGAGGTGGGGCAGGGAGTGGGGTGGGGCAGGGAGTGAGGTGCGGCAGGGAGTGAGGTGGGGCATGGAGTGAGGTGGGGCAGGGAGTGGGGTGGGATGCTGGGAGTGAGGTGGGGCAGGGAGTGGGGTGGGATGCTGGGAGTGAGGTGGGGCAGGGAGTGGGGTGGGATGCTGGGAGTGAGGTGGGGCAGGGAGTGTGGTGGGCATCGGTGGCTGTAACATTTCAGCATCGTTAGGCTCACCACAACATAGTTTCCATCGTCTCCAGGCCAGGTGCAGGTGCCGTCCAGCTCCAGCTGCAGCCGCTGGTACCAGGATCCCGCTAGCTGAAAGTCCAGCTCGACGCGGGCCTCGGGCGCCTGGGCCAGGCGAAGGCGGCTGACGGATACCGAGTCGTCGACGAAGATGACGTCTCGGAAGAAGGTGTGCATCGGGTGGCTGAGCTTCTCTAGTGCGTGTAGAACACAAGATGTTTGATATCCTCTATCGAAGGGCACGCAGACCGGAAACAAACTGCTTCAATAAACACACCGCCTCAGGAAGTGGACACGAAAAAAGCGCAACGTCTCAAGCACAGGCCACAGCCCATAATTGCGATCCCTCAATGAAAGTCTCACCAATAAACACACCCTCCTTAAACACAAGTCATATGATAAACACACAATAAACGGACACTCCTTAAATACAGGCCGATAAAGAATTCCCCGCAACTTACTTGCCAGATTGTCATTCTTGGAGTTGGGCTTCGGCGGAGAAATCCAGTCCCCGAATATCCTTGTATCATTGTGAAAAAATATCAACTTGTGATTCGGTGCGACCTCCTTCGTCGTGCACGTGATGTCGTCCATTTTAAGATTTATGTGGTGGCTGTCGGAGCTTGTGTGCTCAGCTATAGTATAAAAATAAATAGATTTGACTTTGATTTCCTGTAGTCCATCACAGGCAACTGCACAAGATGCTCTCGACTCACGTCATGCTTAATTTGTTCCTCATTGCTGCAGCGAAAGTGGAGCATTTTGGCCATAGACATCACTCTGTCCAAGCCCAGTGTTGGACACAAGACAGACAGACAGACAGAGAGAGAGAAAGACAGACAGACATACAGACAGACAGACAGACAGACAGACAGACAGACAGACAGACAGACAGACAGACAGACAGACAGACAGACAGACAGACACACAGACAGACAGACAGACAGACAGACAGACAGTCAGACAGACAGACAGACAGACAGACAGACAGACAGACAGACAGACAGACAGACAGACAGACAGAGAGACAGGCAGACAGGGTAGGCATTAAATAAAAAAAGAGAAAATGGATTAACTTCTTTTTTTTCGCTATCCGCGAGTCCAGTATGCAGGTGTTTTAGTCGACGTAGTTATTTTCGTATTTATATTTTACGTTATAACGCTGATTTTCTTTATTTAAAAAAATCAATGCGAGCACAAAACCGAGCTTATATGTGCGGGTACCACTAGACACAGACGCGGATACAGAGTATGAAAACAAGTTTAAAAAGGAAAGCGAACATGAACCGTTGTTGTTCGTTGCTTCCTCAATCAGCGAATTGCTGACAATGAAAAATTGACACATTGAATTGTACTCTCAAGACAATCTGCAGAAGTTGTGCTGACGTATTTACAGTACGTTGGTACGTTATTATCTTTAACAACGGTACAGTCTACCAGAAAGTATGAATATACATTACTCGTCCATCTCAGAGGCAGTAAAAGACTTCCAAGCGATTCCATTATCAAAACTTGACGATGCTGCGTCTTGAAGATCGAGCATTGCTCATGAATGAAGTCTCGAACACATTCCAGCACCAGTTGTTCAGGTCCCACAGTGCTCTGCCGTCGGACTCCTCAGTGGCCAACAGCTGGTCCACCTTGTTCTGGCAGGTGGCATCTCGAAGGTTGTTGCTGAGACTTTCGAAACGGAAGAAGGACACGATGACCTTTCTAATGCCCATGTAAGCGTTGTTTGCCGTCGTGGACGGCGTCATGACATTGGTCATGAAGTCTTGCTGCGGAATCGACGCGCAACTGATGGCCTCCTTGGTTTTCTGGTACACCATTTGGATGATGTCGAAAGCGAAGCCTTCAAGAGCTGGCGATTTCATCTGGTTCCTGAGCGTGTACGAGTTCAGCATGCGGTCTATCCAGCTGGTGGTGTCCCACAGCTTGGTCCTCTCGTCTAGGTGCGTCCTAAGAGTCGATTGATACCTGGTGTTGCCGCCGACTTCCCAGGAGCCGTCGAATTGCGGCTGCTGAAGCTGCTGCGTCTGCTGGTCAGTCAGCGGCGTCTCGCTGACTGGGAGTTTCTGGTCCCAGGGCAGCCGGTGCGACAGCATGGCCAGAAACAGATAGAAAGCCGTCTCAATGTCATTGACAAAATGCGCCACTCCTTTCAATGCGCCAATCGAGGCGAAGCGCTCGTTGAAATAGTTCAACGGTCGTTGCGTTGTCGGCGCCTGAACGGCGCAATCAAAACTGCTGACGTAGAGCACATTGATGGCCTCGCGTACACCAAAGTTCAGGTATCGAAAGTCCAGGTTGCCCAGGATGATGCCATACCTGTGCAGCACCATCAGCCTGCACAGGATTTGGTCCAACAGTTTCAGCGCAGTAGACATTTTAAACCATTTCCTTTGCGATTTTAACAAGTCGGCCATGTAGGCCAGACTGGGCCCCAGCTTCTCCATGGACATGTAGCTGAGAAACGAGCCCAGCGGTTTGCCCTTGCCGGCGCCGGGTATCCTGGAGCTGTTGACTGGCACGTAGGCGCCCCGGATGTCGTAGTAGTTGATGGAGTGCTCGGAGAATTCGAAGTCGTACTCGTTGCCGCACACGTTGACAAACTCGAACGGCATGGGGATGCCGATTAGCTGGTCTGAATAGCACTTCTTGACCTCGAGATCGTGGCGGAACGTCTCCCAGATGTAGTAAAGGATCTCGTATTGGCGAATTAGTCGCAGGCTAGACATGCCGAATCCCAAAGACGCCTGGGAATGCGGGTGTTGGAATATCAGAGTGCATTTATCAGACTAACGTAATTAGTGTGGTTAAGTAAATACTTTATGTACGAGCCGTAATTTAGTTTCAACTGATTTAAATGTGATTATAGTGTGAAAGCTTTTCAATAGGAGTTGACGACTATAAAACCGTCTTGATAATGGAATGGTACCTCGCAGGTTTAAAAACCTCTTGATGGAGTGGTCTGTTCTACTCGTAAAAACGTCTTGATGGACTGGTTTGTTCTAAAAACGTCTTGATGGACGGGTCTGTTGTAAAAACATCGTGGTGGACTGGTCTGTTCTAAAAAGGTCTTGATGGACTGGTCTGTTCTAAAAACGTCTTGACTTGAGTATAGTCGGTTCTAGAACTATCTCGAAAATGGAGTGCAGTAGCTGTCGCAAAAAGCTTTTTTAAAGGTAGAAATTCTAAAACGAATGGAGAGCCCGAAGTCACCTGAACACTGATGGGCACAGCCTCAACCAGGATGGACAGCCGGTAGCAGAATTCGCTGTTTCGAGTCTCCATGAGCACGGGATTTGGCTTAGCTCGTGAATTGGTATACCGTTCGATAACATTCTCAAACATGGGATGAAAGATCATCTCCTCTTTTTTACGCTTCAACGCATTCGGTGTGACCGTGGCAACCGCAGCAAAGGCCTCAAAAGCGTAGGTATGATTGCGCGGCTGCTGCGTGAACAGGTAGCAGTGGATGGACTTTGGGTAGGCAAAGTCCTGTCCATATTTTCGCTTGAACGAGCTGTCCATGATCAGAGCCAGAACCCTCGAAGCCGCCGCCTCGATTTCGACGTTGCGCAGCTGCTCAGACTCAACAGACTGGCTTTCGAGCTGCTGCTTAGCCTCCAGTTCCCTCAGCATGATCTCGTCGAACAGGACGCTGTCACCAAGGGTTCGCAGAGTCGTATTGCTCACATTCTCATTAGTAGGGCATTGAAACTGATCGATGGACATTGTTGGACAACTTGATCGTATGGCTGATGCGGCTATGAATATTTTTGAGCTGGTTTAAGGAAAAACATCGCGGATGCAATTCGACTCGAGCAGGCACTCGAGCCCCGTCCTGCCGTCTATGGCCAGAACTATAGGCAAGTTTGTTCTACGAGCTACCAAAATCGAAATTTTTACAAATTTTATTTTTACAACAAAGCAACACAATACATAGAAATTTTTCGGATTGTTATTGCCATTGATGTCTTGGGTTATGGCTGAACTCCTCTCGTGCATAAAAAGCTCACTAATTCTAGGTCTGCTTTGCTGAATTTTTTGAATGTCATTTGTGAATGACCACAACACTGACCCATCGAGCTCAGAATATAAATTGATAGTAAAGTTGGCGTCTGAAAAAAACATTTGCATTTCATGATTAAAGGAAAGATAAACTTGAACTGCTGGCATTTCTACCTGTGTCGGGATTTGTGGCAGAGATTTCTACCTGTGTCGGGATTTGTGGGAGAGATTTCTACCTGTATCGGGATTTGTGGGAGGGAGATTTCTACCTGTGTCGGGACTTGTGGGGGAGATTTCTACCTGTGTCGGGATTTGTGGGGGGGAGATTCTACCTGTGTCGGGATTTGTGGGGGGGGGGAGATTTTTACTTGTGTCGGGACTTGTGGGAGAGATTTCTACCTGTGTCGGGATTTCTGGGAGAGATTTCTACCTGTGTCGGGATTTGTGGGAGAGATTTCTACCTGTATCGGGATTTGTGGGATGGGGAAGATTCTACCTGTATCGGGATTTGTGGGAGAGATTTCTACCTGTATCGGGATTTGTGAGGGGGGGGAGATTTCTACCTGTGTCGGGATTTGTGGGAGAGATTTCTACCTGTGTCGGGATTTGTGGGAGAGATTTCTACCTGTATCGGGATTTGTGGGGGGAAGATTCTACCTGTATCGGGATTTGTGGGAGAGATTTCTACCTGTATCGGGATTTGTGGGGGGGGAGATTTCTACCTGTGTCGGGATTTGTGGGAGAGATTTCTACCTGTGTCGGGATTTGTGGGAGAGATTTCTACCTGCATCGGGATTTGTGGGATGGGGAAGATTCTACCTGTATCGGGATTTGTGGGAGAGATTTCTACCTGTATCGGGATTTCTGGGAGAGATTTCTACCTGTGTCGGGATTTGTGGGAGAGATTTCTACCTGTGTCGGGATTTGTGGGAGAGATTTCTACCTGTGTCGGGATTTGTGGGGGGAGATTCTACCTGTGTCGGGATTTTTGGGGAGATTTCTATCTGTGTCGGGATTTGTGGGGGAGATTTCTACTTGTGTCGGGATTTGTGGGGGAGATTTCTACTTGTGTCGGGATTTGTGGGGGGGGAGATTTCTACCTGTATCGGGATTTGTGGGGAGATTTCTTGTTTGGATGCAGGAAAGAGTTCACCTATTAAATTGTAGAATTTCCTATTTGGGGACATGGCGGTTGGCTTAATGGTGAAATTCAGGAATTCTCAAGGCAGTTGTGTAAACAATAATTTATAATTCTCGAAGAGTCGCGTCCTGGTCTGTTGCGTGCTGCGAATCTACGATATTTGGGCAAGCAGATTTGGGCGATATCGTCCAACAAGCAGCGCTTCTGAGGCGATTCTGCCGATTCTGTGATAGGCTTGTAATAGGCTTGATAGGCTTGGTAGTGATAGGCTTGTAATAAAATCGATAATAGATTTAACCACTCCACTAGTGATGGGTTTCGACCTTCCGGCCCCCTTGTGGGGAAGCCTTCGGGCCTCAGGTCTCAGAAATGAATCCATTAGAGTCCTGGCCCCCCACTCCTGTCAGATGGTCAGCCCCATGGTAGCTTGATCGTGTGGCGAGCAGTCTAGGTCCTATAGCTAAGAGAGGGACAGCGAGAGACGAGCAGGGAGAATTTTGAAAGTAGAAATTAGCTAATCCGCAGATCAACTAACTCGCTGCAACCAGCCCGTACGTCCTGGCTCACCACACCGGGACTCTCGAAATCGGGCTTCCGACTAGAGGGGGCTTCGCACTTACCTGCCAACTAGTGTCTTTTTGCTGTCAATCTCGAAGTCATAGCCGATGTTAAGGGACACTGCTGGGACTAGATCGCACTGGCCATGCAGGTACAGAGGGGACTTGTGCAGGGGATTCTTGCAGTGGCGAGATTATGGGGTAGCTACATGTACTATTACATTGCTAAATACGAAGATATGTACTTTTGGCCTTCAACGCGCCAACTAGCCTCTCATAGCGCTGATGATAGACTAACTCAAACTTCAGAGACCGCATGATTCATTACCCGAGCTGCTTGGCTAACCTAGAGTGCACAAAGTACATCTCTGGCGCCAATTCTGCACTTCTGGCAGTTTCGCTAACTGATTTGATAGATTGATCGACTGAGAACTGCCTTGCCATTGGTCCACTGTGACCGGCGCCTACTAGCTTTGCTACTCATCTGAGCCATCGGCGAACAAAGAAATAAAACTGATAAAAATAACTGTCAGATTTAACCTTCTCCTCAGATCACTTCACACTTCAGATTGAATTGGAGTTTTAGACTACTAGCAGTATTATTGAATGACCTCTGCCTCAGCAACAGCACTACTGAACAAAATGAGCAAAAGTGTGCGCCTAATCCAGCTACTGAAACAGGGGACAGATAAGGAATCACCCAATCAAGCAAGTCTAGGCAGCCTCTCACCCAACCAATCAGAAACTTAACAGCCGGAGGACCAGGCAATCCACAGTGCCCGAATCGGCTTGATGCTTCGCAGCTGTAGACTCGGGATGATGCTGTCACAGTCTTCGCAGATAGCTAGCAGGTGATGATCTTAACTTTGATGTTCGCTGCTGATGACCGGGGGACTCGTCCTTGATGATGAGGGGGAAGTCGCAATCCGGGGATCAAGAAACGACGGTCGGGCTCCGGGAACCAGAAATGTCGGGAAGGTTCCTCCGCGGGAGAGCCGGTTGTGGTCCGAGCGGGCCAAAAAAACCGGCTTAAATAGCCGCCAACTGGACCACAGTTTGTTATAATGGAACACGTCGATTCTGATTGGCTGAGCCGTTTTGTTAAAATGAGCGCCGAATTTTCTGATTGGCTAAGTTTGTTGCTACCCAGAATCACGTGACCGGGAGATCCTATCAGTTCCCACAGGGTCGTAAAAAGATGACAGGTGCGGCCATAAATCAATCAAAATCGCAACAAAATGATTTATGACTTTTCGCGTAGGATTGACAGAAATTAATGAAAAAACATACATTAGAAAGCTCTTATTAAATAGAAAGTGAAGATAATGAAGAGAAATCACTAATCGCTAATCCCAAGGTACTTTTAGGGGTAAAACGCATAGCTGTCAAAGCTGTCACACGCTTGAGTGAACACGAACAATAGGCTCTGACCTCATAAATCTTGATGGCCTGTCAAAAATGATGAGAAAAAAGCTACCGCCCGCATCCTCTCAAACCATCTGGCGCCCGCCTCAACACTGAGTGAGGCGCAGGTGGCTGTCAGACCAGCTTCGAAAGCGATGATTTATGACCCAAAAAGCTGCGCCTATGTTATTATGACTACTATTATGACCAGACATTATATCTAGTATAGATTCTATGACAATTCGCAGAAAAAGAATAAAAATGCCCTTAGCCTGCTGTCAGTAGGCTAGTAAGTTTAGAGCCCATGTGCTAGCGCGGGATTTGGAAAAAAGTGCGTCCTCATCACTAGCATGCATGCACCAAAGAACGCGACACTTCTCCAAAAATGGGAAGCATTTTTATCAGAAAATTAACCTTCGAATATTAACACAAATTTTAACAATATATTCGATGTTATAATGGTAGAAATCAATTGTAATAAGATACATTGAGTGAAATTAATCAAATTTAACAATAACCCAAACGAACGATTCTCAAGGAAAATAAACCCAATTACCGGAAAATGATGAGAATTGCAAATCTCAAAAAAACGCTAAACGCAAACGCAGAAAAAAACAACGCAATTTAACATAACCAGCCAAATCAACCAAACAGACTATCGATATAACGACGAAATTTGAAAATTCAGTAGCCGAAGCCAAGCGCAAAAAAACGAGACTTAAGACTGAATCTCTAGCGGCACCAAAGCTTGAACTGGTCTCCCCACCCGCTCCCAGCGCCGGGAATTCCCAGCACCCGACACTCGGACGACCGCCGAACGGACTGCACCGTCACGGCCAACGCGAATCTCTTCAACCAACCCAAGCCTCCACCTCAGCCTCGGCTGGTGGACTTCCCCGACGAGCAGAACCATTTCACCAACACGTGGTACACGACTTTCAGGATGGTCCTTCAAAGCCTTTTCACGAAGCGCCTGAAGATAGGCTGTTTTCCACTGGTGCCAAAACCAGTCTAGCGCAGCTATGAGCATCTTTATAATCTTCTTGGAAGTGGCAGCAACGACTCACCATCATTCTCAACCCCGCCAGATTCTTGAGTGAGTCGTCCCGCTGCAATAAAGTGCGACGGTGTGATCACCTCGGTGCTGTCATCAGATGACACATACAGCAGCGGCCGACAGTTCACCACTGCTTCGGTCTCAAGCACCAGAGTCACTAACTGATCAAAGTCTAGGAGTTGACGTTTTGCTGCTTTCTTAAGTGACATCTTCACTAATCCAATGAGCCTCTCCCAGAAACCTCCCCACCACGGGGCTCGCTCAGGAATGAAATGCCAGCTGATTTTCCTTGATGAACAAAACGCCTGCAAGGCTTCGGAAATTTGCGCACCAATTAATTTAGCTCCGGCTCGAAAGGTGCGTGCGTTGTCACTGACTACAGATGGTATCCCTCTTCGAGCAACAAAACGCCTAAGGGCGTGTAGCATTTGATCATAATCCATGCTTTTCACGACCTCTAAAATAAATTTAAGAAAATAATAAATTGAAAGAAAATAATCCTGATTTAAATTAACTCATTTCACCCTTTGAGATACTGTTCTGCTAGCAAAATGAATGTAACTGTATTTTCTTGGAAATTTATTTTTGAATGATAGAAACTTCATCCATCAAGTAAATACCTGCAGAGGGGGGCCGTAGCCCAGCGGTAGCGCAGCTGCTCTGGTGTGCCAGCGACCCAGGCTCAATTCCAAGTGCAGTCACATTAATTTGGGGCTGAATTGGAATCTCGGCTTGGCTCTGCTCGTGCAATTAACGGCCTTGAGAGCCAACCCCCCAAGGCGCAGTGAAGTGTACATGCCTAACGATAAAATAAAGTTAGGGCCGCTGTACACTCCTGTGTGAGTGTGTGCCTGCGTACGTATCCGCGAGCTTGTATGCCTGCTCAGGGGAGTCGGCGGAATGGGCAGTAATGCCTCTCGCCGGATGTGTGCCTATGTCGCTTAAAGTGCGCCAGGGTGCACACAACCCCCCTGCCTCTAATAAAAAATAAGTACCTGCAGATAAAAAGCAATGCACGGTCGGAAAATCAAGTGACTCTGAAAATAAGTGACAATTAAACTTTAATTGCCTCCTTACCTGTGGAGGTGTACCGCTCCCTTAGATATCAACAGACAATATATGTACATGTATTTATACTCGTGAAAAACAAAAAATAGCACAGAAATCATATTGCAGTTTTATAAAAAAAATGAAAATCTTTTTTGAGTCACTTGAGTCACTAACTTAAGTCACCCTGGCGAGGCGATGGAGCAGGTAGTTTGGAATTCTCCAAAATTGCAGTCTCCTCTTTCAGCCGCTCTACTAACTCTTTGTAGCCGGCGTGGTCTTTGTCAACTTGACAGCCCATCTGCTCAAACAGACGCAGCTGTTCTACAAAACCGTCGTTTGGTCTGCAGAGAAGGAATTTTGAAACAGGTTGGTCTGATGAAATCTGAGCAAAGCTAACACGGCCAGACTCACCCAATGACAGGCCGGCCTGCTTTGACCAAATCATAAGCCGATTGAAAGGCCAGCTGCTGACTCTGCATCAGGTAAGCGATGACAACGGATGCGCTGCGAGAGACGCCCACCCGACTGGAATGGTTGAGATTGATTGATTGGTCAGCTCAGCGGCAAGCACTTCCGACTCTCGCTCCGAGGCCCTTGGTCTCGAAATACGAAAATAGGCTAGCGGATTTGCAAGGACACCACAAGGACTACTTAAGTAGAAGCTTAAGGGAAACCTCGTTTCCTGGAAAATTGTAAAAGGCAGACTTTTCCAAAAAAATACACTACCGAGATAGGAGGTTTTCATTTTTTCAGCACAAAAACTGTTATTGCTTTCGATAGGAGGCATGCAGACCCAATATGTTCGTCTTTTGATATGTTGTGCCTTTCTTACAGCTCTATTGATAATCATAACAATGCATGGCACAGCTCGACTTTGGTTTTATGAATCTATTTCATCATCTCTGATACACATATTGTTACACAGTCAGCTAAGAATGACAAAATTGATTTATAAAACCAATGAGCTAAGCCATCTCGGTAGTGTATTTTTTCGGAAACCTGCCTTCTACAATTTTCCCTGGAAACGAGGTTTCCCGTCAAGCTTCTACTTGAGTAGCCCTTGGGGAAGATTTGTCGTGCGATTCTCACACATGATGGACCCTGTGTGAGCGTGTGTACGCGAGGTTGGGAGACAATGTCGACATCGTTATTAGACGATGTACACTAGCTAATAAAAATAATTGCAGGCCACTCAGGAGGTTGTGGCACGAGAGCCAGAGCTGCTGTCATGCTAGCCGAATAAATCTGTACATTCCTCTCTACATTAGCATTATCTCCTCTACGCTAAGGTTTCATCACTTTAGAACTCCCCCTTACGAGTATCTTCCAAGCTTTTGCTTGATCAATAGATGGTTTAGTGACAAGGTTTTGAAAAACTTGCAGTTGTCCCTATCTATGTATGTTTAGTGTACTTTTAGTCCTAAAAGGATGTTACTAATAGAATATCTTTACTCCAACGCAACTATTTGCAAGAAATCGTACTATTAGGAATTAAAGGTTTCATCAGGGGCGTCGCCATGGATTTTATGGTGGGGGGACAGTATTCTACATGTACATGACTAAATTCCTACATGTACATTATTTTCGAATCGGTGTTGTCATCAATCATTTTGGCGCCGCAGGCACTCATTTTGGCGCCGCAGGCACTCATTTTGTTGCTGCAGGCACTCATTTTGGCGCTGCAGGCACTCATTTTGGCGCCCCAGGCACTCATTTTGTTGCTGCAGGCACTCATTTTGGCGCCGCAGGCACTCATTTTGGCGCTGCAGGCACTCATTTTGGTGCTGCAGGCACTCATTTTGGTGCTGCAGGCACTCATTTTAGTGCTGCAGGCACTCATTTTAGCGCTGCAGGCACTCATTTTGGTGCTGCAGGCACTCATTTTGGTGCTGCAGGCACTCATTTTAGTGCTGCAGGCACTCATTTTAGCGCCGCAGGCCCCATTTTAGCGCCGCAGACACACATTTTAGTGCTGCAGGCACTCATTTTGGCGCTGCAGGCACTCATTTTGGTGCTGCAGGCACTCATTTTGGCGCTGCAGGCACTCATTTTGGTGCTGCAGGCACTCATTTTGGTGCTGCAGGCGTTATGTTTTGTCGCCCTGAAGCAAAATTATTGATTTCCATAACGTAACGGGTCAACAAGGTGGGGGTGGGGGGGACAAAGCATTGGCATGTCCCCCCCATAGCTTTTACTGGGTGGGACATGCCCCTCTGTCCCCCTCCGGTGGCGACGCCCCTGGGTTTAATCACACCCTCCTAGACAACCCATCAGCATATCAGCATCATCCAGCTAGCGAACTCAGCAGCTGGATATTTTGTGCGATTTTCCCAGCAACCCCCCCCCCAGCTTTTCCCGTCCAGAGCCAGCAGAGTGCGCGCACCAGTGCACCAGTACATTGTGCCCGCCTTCCAAGGCTTCGCCAATAAACTGCAGGCACTCCTGCAGCCGGTCCAGCAGGTTCTCCCTGGCGTGATCCTCAAGCCGAACAAACCGATGCGCTCCATCGTCAAACTGCTCCAACAGACGGTCTGGCAGGTTCAAATCGTCCACTGTTAGAACGCGGCTGACCCGTCTGGATCGGAGCACTTGAGCATTCTTGGCCGCGTTGCGACCGCCAAGCCACAGGCCTGGGATCACCTGGTCCATGGAGAACCGGTAGTCAGGCATGGGTCACCAGGTGCGGGAAAATAACAGGTTTAGCTTGTATTGTATTGTACCTCTCAGTTCCCCTCTATAGCACCATAAATTGTCAGCTTGTAAATCAACTTCCTATCATGCAGGTGCATGGCAACTTTTTTATGCGCACATACTGGAGACGTCAAGAAGTTTTTAAGAAAAGAAAGTTTTTTGCTTGCTCGATTGATCTTGGCAGAGGGAAAGAGAGAAAGGGTTAGACGGGGAGAAAGGGAGAGAAGGAGGGAAGGAGAGGGAGAAAAGGGAGAAAAGGGAAGAGAGGAGACGGCGCGGGGAGTGGGAGAGGGAGGAGGGTGAGGTAGACGGAGGGTGGGAGGGGGAGGGAGATGGAGGGAGGGGAGACAGCGGGGGGAGGGAGACAGCGGGGGGAGGGAGACGGAGAGGGGGAGGGAGACAGCGGGGGGAGGGAGACAGCGGGGGAGGGAGACGGAGCGGGGAGAAGGAGACGGAGAGGGGGGAGGGAGACAGCGGGGGGAGGGAGACAGCGGGGGAGGGAGACGGAGAGGGGGAGGGAGACAGCGGGGAGAGGGAGACAGCGGGGAGAGGGAGACAGCGGGGGGAGGGAGACAGCGGGGAGAGGGAGACAGGGGGGGAGGGAGACGGAGCGGGGAGAAGGAGACGGAGAGGGGGGAGGGAGACAGCGGGGGGAGGGAGACAGCGGGGGGAGGGAGACAGCGGGGGGAGGGAGACAGCGGGGGGAGGGAGACGGAGAGGGGGAAGGGAGACAGCGGGGGAGGGAGACAGCGGGGGAGGGAGACAGCGGGGGGAGGGAGACGGAGCGGGGAGAAGGAGACGGAGAGGGGGGAGGGAGACAGCGGGGGAGGGAGACAGCGGGGGGAGGGAGACAGTGGGGAGAGGGAGACAGCGGGGAGAGGGAGACAGCGGGGGAGGGAGACAGCGGGGAGAGGGAGACAGCGGGGGGAGGGAGACGGAGCGGGGAGAAGGAGACGGAGAGGGGGGAGGGAGACAGCGGGGGGAGGGAGACAGCGGGGGGAGGGAGACAGCGGGGGGAGGGAGACAGCGGGGAGAGGGAGACAGCGGGGGAGGGAGACAGCGGGGAGAGGGAGACAGCGGGGGGAGGGAGACGGAGCGGGGAGAAGGAGACGGAGAGGGGGGAGGGAGACAGCGGGGGGAGGGAGACAGCGGGGGGAGGGAGACAGCGGGGGGAGGAGACAGCGGGGAGAGGGAGACAGCGGGAGAGGGAGACAGCGGGAGAGAGGGAGACAGCGGGGAGAGGGAGACAGCGGGGAGAGGGAGACAGCGGGGGGAGGGAGACAGCGGGGAGAGGGAGACAGCGGGGAGAGGGAGACAGCGGGGGGAGGGAGACAGCGGGGGGAGGGAGACGGAGCGGGAGAAGGAGACGGAGAGGGGGAGAGGGAGACAGCGGGGAGAGGGAGACAGCGGGGAGAGGGAGACAGCGGGGGGAGGGAGACAGCGGGGAGAGGGAGACAGCGGGGAGAGGGAGACAGCGGGGGGAGGGAGACAGCGGGGGAGGAGACGGAGCGGGGAGAGAGGGAGACGGAGAGGGGAAGGGAGGGAGAGCAAGATAAGAGAGAAGGTGAGGGAAGGGCTCAGATGAAGATTAGACAGTGTAGACTCTTGAGCTAAGAGTATGTTTAAGAATACTCCCCATATTTTTTTTAAAAATCCACCACAAGCAATCAACCTGAGCATACAGTTCTAACTGACTAGATCATATATACCAAGCATAAATAAAGAACAACACGAAACGCCATTCATTCAGAATTCAGAATTATAATTTCATTTTCGCGGGAACAGCTAGCGCGATAACTTACACAGTTTTATTAACATTGTTAGTTTAAACAAAAAAGTCAGCATAAAATTATGACCTTATAATTGCCAATTCTGAATGAACCATAAGCAAACGGCGTATTAAATTCACTGGGAAGCAAACATAGCTACTTATATAAGTAATATATTACAGATTAATTTGCTAACGAAATTTTTGTTTATAAGCAACAGCTTAGGGAATAATCAGCTCCATAGCGGATAAGGGCAGATTAATTTTGTACTTTTAATAGACATACAACAATAATAGACAATTAACATTAACTTGATGTCGGTATTAGCTTCGCACATTACGGTACATGTACAAGCAGCATTTATAAGTGAAACCCCAAATGACAAAATTATTTACACAAAAACTTGCTAATGGGACACAGGACAGACAGACGCAAAAAAACATAACTGAGGGCATAAGACGGGATGAAGGATGCTGGTAGGCTAGAGAGCCAGACAGATAAAGCTGGTACAAGAATGGATTTTGCACTTCTACAGTTCCTAAATAACATCTCTATTTGCCATGCAAACTAAGCATAATCGTTGCTAAGCAAACCAACCCGTTGCTAAGCAAACTAACCCGTTGCTAAGCAAACTAACCCGTTGCTAAGCAAACCAACACGGTGCTAAGCAAACTAACCCGTTGCTAAGCAAACTAACCCGTTGCTAAGCAAACTAACCCGTTGCTAAGCAAACTAACCCGTTGCTAAGCAAACTAACCCGTTGCTAAGCAAACTAACCCGTTGCTAAGCAAACTAACCCGTTGCTAAGCAAACTAACCCGTTGCTTAGCAACCAATACGAGAACAAAGCGAGTCCATTAAGCTGCCGAAGCCTCCCTGCCAGCTTTGAACAGCCGCAGGGCCAAGGCCAGCCTTCGACGAGCCTCGCGCACCACGGCCTCCTGCTGGCGGACCTCGTCGTCAGACACCAGATGATAGCGAACCAGCGGCTGGTCCGGGTTCACGGACACGTGCGGATTCTTTTCGAATGCTTTGCAGTTCTGCTGGCCGACAACGGCTACAGCGCCGGAGTGGCCACCGCCGACACTGCTGAGACAGTCGGCAACGCTGAGCACCAGCTGGTCGGTGCCGGTGACCGGGCCGCCACCGGCCGGTTGCAGGTGCTTCGGCAGGCCAATCTCCGGACTGGGCTCGCCAGTGTCCGGGTCGCAGGCGCGCAGATTGTCGAATCGCTTGTGATAGAATAGCTGGCGGGGCCGGTCTTTGGGCCCGTGCTGCAGATCGTTGCGCCGGCTGTCTGGGTGGCCGCGGACCAGCTCCACCTGCGGGTGCGTGAGTCAGCATGTGGGTCAGGCATATGGGATCAGTTCATGGGTCAGGCATATGGGATCAGTTCATGGGTCAGGCATATGGGATCAGTTCATGGGTCAGGCATATGGGATCAGTTCATGGGTCAGGCATATGGGATCAGTTCATGGGTCAGGCATATGGATCAGTTCATGGGTCAGGCATATGGGATCAGTTCATGGGTCAGGCATATGGGATCAGTTCATGGGTCAGGCATATGGGATCAGTTCATGGGTCAGGCATAAGGGATCAGTTCATGGGTCAGGCATAAGGGATCAGTTCATGGGTCAGCATGTGGGTCAGCATGTAGGTCAGCATTTGAGTCAGCATTTGAGTCAGCATTTGGTCAGCATGTAGGTCAGCAGTGGGTCAGCATTTGAGTCAGCATTTGGGTCAGCGTGTAGGTCAGCATTTGGGTCAGCATGTAGATCAGCACTTGAGTCAGCATTTGTGTCAGCATGTAGGTCAGCAGTGGGTCAGCATTTGAGTCAACATTTGGGTCAGCGTGTAGGACAGCATGTAGGTCAGCATTTGATTCAGCATTTGGGTCAGCATTTGAGTCAGCATTTGGGTCAGCATTTGAGTCAGCATTTGGATCAGCATTTGAGTCAGCATTTGGGTCAGCATTTGAGTCAGCATTTGGGTCAGCATTTGAGTCAGCATTTGGGTCAGCATGTAGGTCAGCAGTGGGTCAGCATTTGAGTCAGCTTGTAGGTCAGCACTTGAGTCAGAATTTGGGTCAGCATTTGGGTCAGCAGTAGGTCAGCACTTGAGTCAGCATTTGTGTCAGCATGTAGGTCAGCATTTGGGTCAGCATTTAAGTCAGCATGTAGGTCAGCATGTAGGTCAGCATGTAGGTCAGCAGTTGGTCAGAATTTGAGTCAGCATTTGCAATTTCTACAAGCAACATATCTCATAGCCATAAAGCAATCAGCTGCAAAAGCCACTCACCGACTGCCTCAGCATAGAAGCGGTCTGTCTGACCGGCAATCGCAACGACGGATCCGTGACTGCCCGGCTGGAGGCCGAAGAGCCGGCGCCTGCGCCAGATCGCGAACTGGTTGCCTGCGAAGTGGTGGCAGCGGCGGCGGCCGCGGCAGCAGCAGCAGCGGCGGCAGCAGACGAGAGCATGTCGGCTGGAGTCTTTATCCGACCAGCCGACTGTAACGAAGCCTGTTGATGATGCTGGTGATGATGCTGGTGCTGGTGTTGCTGAGGCCTAGCATAGGGGTGAAACCTGCCTGTGCGCCAGTCGAAATTACTGAGATCGTATCGATCGCCCAGAGCTCGCTGCAGTTCCACCCGGTTTCGCAGCTTCCTGCCGCCGGGGCTGACATAATAGACTTCGGTCTTGCCCGAGGACAAACCGGACTGCTTCAGCGACTCCTCGCGCTTCCAGCCGGGCGGCAGGCCGACAACGGAAGTGAGGTTGGTAGCCATGGAAACTGGTTTAGTTGATCTTTGGATCTTTTGTTCGAGACAAAGGAAAAAGACTTTTTCTATCCAAACAGAAATTGGGATAGAATTTTTTAAAGTTAGCAAAAATGCTGACAATAGGTAATGAAAAACATTATTTATTCTTTCCGTTAGAGAACAAAATAAAGTAAAAACAATCGCTCATTACAGATACTGGAAATTTTTTGGCCAATTATAAAATGCGACAAGTGTATTGCATTCGCAGTGAGTGTTACAACACTTGACCAACAATGAAGATTTGACAGACACTGTCCTCAAGCAAGAAAACATTAATCATAAATGCACTTTACGAAGTTCACAATGGGTAGAGAGCGGATCAGATCAGTAGAAAACTGGGTAGACAGTGGATCAGATGAGTAGAACACTGGGTAGAGACCGGATCGGATGAGTAGAACACTTGGTAGAGACCGGATCGGATGAGTAGAACATTGGGTAGAGAGCGGATCAGATGAGTAGAACATTGGGTAGAGAGCGGATCAGATGAGTAGAACACAGGGTAGAGAGCGGATCAGATGAGTAGAACACAGGGTAGAGAGTGGATCAGATGAGTAGAACACTGGGTAGAGACCGGATCGGATGAGTAGAACATTGGGTAGAGAGCAGATCAGATGAGTAGAACACTGGGTAGAGAGCGGATCAGATGAGTAGAACATTGGGTAGAGAGTGGATCAGATGAGTAGAACACAGGGTAGAGAGCGAATCAGATGAGTAGAACACTGGGTAGAGAGCGGATCAGATGAGTAGAACACTGGGTAGAGAGCGGATCAGATGAGTAGAACACTGGGTAGAGAGCGGATCAGATGTGTAGAACATTGGGTAGAGAGCGGATCAGATGAGTAGAACATTGGGTAGAGAGCGGATCAGATGAGTAGAACATTGGGTAGAGAGCGGATCAGATGAGTAGAACACTGGGTAGAGAGCGGATCAGATGAGTAGAACATTGGGTAGAGAGGGGATCAGATGAGTAGAACATTGGGTAGAGAGCGGATCAGATGAGTAGAACATTGGGTAGAGAGCGGATAGGAAGAAATCAAATAATTAGTGAACAGTGGCAAAAAATCTTAGGCAACTCCAACTCAAAGATCCTCTTCCTCATCATCGCAGTCCATCTCATTCAGCCGTCCGTCAGTTGCAGCAGCTGCAGCCGCCGCCTCCATGGCATCCAAAGCGTCTCGCTCCTGCTCGCTGCCCAACTCCAACTCCACGGCTTCGCCTCTGCGCCAGGCGAACACGCGAAATGCCACGCCTGCGCCATTATCAACTGGCAGGGCAATCAATAGCAATTTCTTTGCATCGTTAGCCACTCGCAGGTGACAGGTGAGCGACCGAGGTGGAGGCAGTGAGCCAGACGGGCAGCACAGGACAAGATGCGTGGCGTGATAGCGCAACGGCTCGCCCTGGTAGAGCAGGAAATCGGCACCGAAATTAGCGGCGCCGCTAGTCAGATAGTAGCCTAGGCGCCATAATTGGCGCCAAACGTTTAAGCGAAGCCGGTTGCGCGCCGTTTCTGGCGGCGATGATGGCGCAGCGCCGCAGTCATGGGGCAGAAGTTCGCCTCTTCGAAGCCAAGAGTCCGGGGTTCGAGTCGGCAGGTGAATTGGAACCCTGTCTAAGGTTGGAAGACCTTCGGCTAAAGCTTCCGCTTCTAGATCAACTTCCAGTTCTTCAATAGCAGTTTGGTTTTCTTCAACTTCCGGTTTTGCTTCCACGCCAAGCATTTGGTTTTCTTCAACTTCCGGTTTTGCTTCCACGCCTAGCAGTTGGTTTCCTTCAACTTCTGGTTTCGCTTCCACGCCAAGCATTTGGTTTCCTTCAACTTCTGGTTTCGCTTCCACGCCAAGCATTTGGTTTCCTTCAACTTCCGGTTTTGTTTCCAAGAGTTTATGGCTTTCTTTAACTTCCATTTTCGAAACAGTTTGTTGTTTTGCTTCAACTTCAGTTTTTTGTTCTTTTAATTTGTTACTTCCAGTTTGGTGCTCCATTTTCTGCTCCTGTCTACGCCTTTTAACAGCTCGACCGGCCGCAATCTTAGCCGCGTGAGGCGTCATCCTCAGCCTACGCCTGGCTAACAGAACTTCTGTAGCTTCACTGTAATTCTGTTCACGCTGCCTGGCATACTCAGCGATGGTGGCGGAGTCAGCCGGATGGTCAGGACAGGCAGTCTGACAGCTGAATCGAATGTCAGATTGCAATTCTTCAGCAGCAACAGCTGCCTGTTCGGCTGTTAGCGCACAGGGCAGGTAAAGGCACCGATTCTGACGCGGACAGCGTGGCAATGTGCCAACAAGGACAGCAAGGACTCTGGCTTGTCTCAGCCATTGCGCTGAACTGGCGTCCCACACCAAGAATTGATTGATGGCTGGGCACCAAGTGACACTGGCAGATGCTGGATGCTTGAATGAGTGGCAAACAAATCAATATAAAAAATTGTAAGAAATCAAAATCTAAATTCTTATTGTTCATTATTTACCATTGTAAATGTTTATTGTCTATTGTAAATACATGTCTTGCTTGTTTTAGGCAAGCTTTGACTATGGTAAGAACCAGTATAGTAAGACTACACTAGTATATTATATAATTTTAACAATTGCTCAAGACAACAAATAAGTTAAATCATACATGCACAGCCTTGTTATATTATATGGCTAGTATGACCAAGTTTTTCATAAAATTCAATAATAACAAAAGCCTAAAAATATAGTTTATTTTATTTCATAGTTTATTAATCTATCAATTGTTTTATTATAGTCATCCATTGCTACAAATGTTCCTGGATATTATAGTACACAATCATAGGCCTAATGTTATATATAACCTTATATATTTATATATTCAAATATATATTTAAATATTTACTTTATAAATAATAAAGTAAAAACTTATAAGATTATTAAATATCAAAAAGGTACAACTTTTATAGATATACCTATAGATATATAGTATATATATATATACCCTGAATTTTGAAATTGTACCTTGAAATTTAAAAAAGTTAGAATGGTTTAAATGCAGTCTTACAACTTATTTTCCTTTTAAGCCTTATTTGCATTGCCTTAGAATAAGATTTTTAAAAATAAGACAATAGGTCAATGCATATTTTTAATATAAGAAAATATTTATAGATAGGCCTATCTATAATCCTAGTTTTTTTATGAGAGAAATTGCACTCTGAGCCTTAAAATTATACCCTGAAATAGGTACAAGGTGCAATTTTACACATTGACTCTTGCAAAAACCTAGATTGTCACATTGATAACTCAGATGTTTATGAATTTTGTAATGGACCAAGATGGCTATAGACCAATATGGCTACAAGACAAACCTATTTCTTATTAGTTTAAAGGAGAAGAAAGGCTAAAATAAAAAAATAGAAATTCTTTCATTAATTATTTTATTTTATTTGCAAACTATCTAGTTTTAGATAGCATTTATATACAATTATCTTTTTAAACCCCAGGAGCTAGAAACAGCCAAGGCAATAGTATTCATAATTAAGAGGTTGAAAGCTAAGGGCGAGGGCCTATCTTTCTTTAAAGTAGCCACATACTAAAGTAAAGTCTAAAACTAAATAAAGTGGCCACAATTCCAATTGGCTTATAAGCATATACTACAAATTTAGAGGCCATAGTCTGTTTTGTTACAGTTATGCTAGAAATCTCTAGCATAATTCTAAACAAAAATTAATTTGCCTTGGCATAAATGTTTGGTGTAAGAATTAATAGAAAATGGATTGGCATAAATGGCTAGTGTAAAAACAACTATAGATGATCTTTTGGTGCATACATAGTAGACCTTAGGCCTAGACCTCAATCTTAGACTTGTTAGAATAGCCTAGTGTTTCAACAAGCCAAGACCATAGATATAATATAACAGATCCAATTATTAGAGGTTGGATGGGATCTTAATCCCGATCCTAAAATCTCGGGATCCCAAAGAAAATTGAATTCCCATGGGACCAGAATCCCGACCCTAAAAAACTTGAGATTCAGGAACAGGTCTTTTGATTAAAAATTTATAGAATTAATGATTACTTGAAGGTATTTTGCTTTAACTTATACTCATTACATTATTTACTTTGTTGGTTACAAAACTTCATATCAATTTTATTGTGTTTTTGTTATGTTTTGTTGTGTTTACTTCTTGATCTTGACAATCTTCTCTCAATTTAGTTTAACTTTACATGGACAATACACTAAAAGACCCAATCTTGATTCTCAAATCCCGATCCCAATCCCGATCCTGAGAAAAAAATTATTATAATGATAATACCTATATAATATCTATATAATATCTATATATCTATATATTATATATATCTATATAATATCTATATACCTATATAATACCTATATAATATATCTATAGGTATTATTATAAAAAAAAATTATTCCCAATCCCAATCCCACCCGAAGATTTCAATCTTATCCGACCTCTACCAATTATCCTAATCCAAATGGAAAGATATGTTGGCAAATGCATAAAATATATTTAAATTAAAGTGTTAAAAGTAGGGCCTATCTTTTATATCTTTAGTGTTTAAAGTGCTATTTTTAACAACAATAACCAGGCCTACTAATACTAATACTGATTAGGATAATCAGCATAAGCCATAACGGAAGCTTTTAAGTTTGCATTGAAGTTTAGACCAACAGGCAAGGCAAGATTTAAAAAATTGTCAGTCACAATAAAAAATTATAGCTGGTCTAGTCTAATATCATGCTTATTATTTTTTGATAGGTCTAGGCTCGGCTTGATCAAAAATCTTCTTTTTTTGTGAGGTGGGGTGGAGAAATAAAAATAGTAGTAGTAGTAGTAGTAGTAAGAATTTGGCTCAGGCAATTAGCCCGTTTGGCCAATATATTATAGAGCTATGTATTTGGAAAAATTTTCTAAATAGAAGTTTATAAAGACGATTTGACGACGATTTGACGAGTTGTAGTAGTAGTAGTAGTAAGTTTGGCTCAGGCAAGAAGCCTGTTTGGCCAGTATATGTCAGTGTATTTAATATTAATATTATTTCGATAGAATGGGATCTGTGCGGCGAGTTTTACAATAATATAGTATTTGAAAGGGCGCCAATTTTTTTTTCTACGAAACTTCAAAAATCTTTAACGGCAAACAAAGCAAAAAGTATTTAAGTAAGGAATTAAAAGACAAGTATGGTGTCACTTGAGTTATTGAAAAAGATAAAGTATTTGAAAGCGCGCCAGAATTTCTACGGTATTTTTGGACGAAAAGTGACGACTATCAACTAACAACGAGTATTAATACTAAAAAATGAGTACGAATTACGAGGTATAGCTTTAATTGCGAGATTACTTTGATTACGATAAGTTGCGAATGAAGTTCGAACGAAAAATCCAAAAGAAAAGAAAAAAAATAACTACTTTATGCCAATATCAAAGCATATAACCGTAATTACAATAGCATTTTAAAAAAGATCTAGATTTTTTGAAAACGTGAAGGTGGGGGGGGGGTAAGAAGCGGACTCAGTACTTAACTGCTATGTATGTATATAAACATGTTATATATTTCATGCAAATAAATTTAGCTGTACATGACATCGTAAATTTTGGCTACTCCGGAGAGCTCTTTTCTGACTCTTTTTTCATTTGTGGCATACCCTATTTTATGCATGTGTGTGGCATCTAGAAGGTATTGAGAAAAGTATTTTTTCCTAATTTCTAGTGTTTGTGGGCACTCACTTAGGTAGTGGAGAATATCGGCTCCATTTCTTGCTCCACAGAGTCCACAAGCTTCCTGAGAGAATGCCTTGGGCGTGAGTTCACATTTCAGTTTCAGAAGGGTCGTTAGGTATTTTTTGTTTCTAAATAGACTTGGAAAGTAATTTGAGAGGACAGGTCTGCAGGTTTTTTTGACTAAGTAAGCGCTTTTGTAATATTTAATATGGTGCTGGTTGTCTAGCTTTCGGCTTAGTTCTCTTTCTCTATACATGTGCAGTTGCTTTTTCACTGGAAGTTTCTCATTGTTAAAACTTAATTGGGGGTTTTATCTTTGTATAGTGTCTCGAGGTCTATACTTTTCAGTTTCTTTTGAACATTTGTTACCCAAGGGTTATTTTGGCTGGTATTTGAGTGAAAAATATCAAGTGTTGTTGGACAGAGTTTTTTGTGTCTGATTTTTAGCCAGTAAGTAAGATAGGTTTTTGCGATCTGTTGAGAGATTGGTATGAGCTCGAGTTCGGATGATATTACACTGTTGCTCGCATATTTTGGTAGGTTAAGAAGGTATTTGTAGAACTTTAATTGGATATTATCGATAGCATTTGCGTCGGAAAGGGTGGCCAGGGGTCCCCAAAGTTCACAACCATAGGTGATAACAGGAGAAACGAGGGTGTCAAATAGTTTGCGAATGAGAGTGATATCCATGAGGGATGTATTCTTTACTTTGTGGAGCAGGGAGAACATAGCTGTGTAACCCTGACTAGTCTGGTGCTCAATACATTTTTTGAAGCTGTTTCTTGGCTCAAATATAACTCCCAGGTATTTAAATTCGTTAACTTTCTCAATTTCTTGAAGGTCATAGTATATTTTGTTATCAGTGTTATCGATGTTGGTCTTCTGGCTAGTGCAGCCTTGCATGAATTTTGTTTTGCTCGCATTTACTTTCAAGTAGTTTTGTTTGCAGTAATTTTCCATATTATTAAAAGTGTCTTGGAGTTCATCTTTGCTTTTTGCTAGTATAGCTTGGTCATCTGCGAAAAGAAGGATGCGTGGGAAGGTATGCCTAGTGAAAGAGTATCTGGGACTAGCAAGCTCAAGGTATTCAACAATATCATTGATATATAGCTCGAAAAGCACAGTAGAAAGGGGGTTCCCTTGGAGGACTCCTTTAGAAATTCTGATTGGTTGGGTTTCATCATTGTTATCTTTTTTCAGGATGAAGCATGCATTTTCATGCATGTTTTCAATAAGTTCCATCATTTGACCCTTTATCCCCTGGTTATCAACTTTGTGCCAGAGGGTTGGTTGGTTTAGGCTATCGAAAGCTTTTTCGTAGTCAACAAACCCAATAAAAAGTTCCTCTTTGCTAGACATAGATTGATTAATAATGTTATAAAGGTTGAAACACTGGTCGATTGTGCTGTGATTGGGCTTGAAACCATATTGGTATTTTGAGATGAGGTCGTTTGAGTGTGCTAGTTTTTCAAGTCTTGATTTGATTATTTGGCAGAGCAGCTTGCCAAGAATGGGTTGGATGCATATACCTCTATAATTATTGGGGTCATTTTTGTTGCCTTTGTTTTCGTAAATTGGGCAAAGTGTATTGGTTATCCAACTGGTTGGGAAGGTTTGCTGTTTAAGAATTTCATTGAAGAGTGAACATAGGAAGTCAGAGAGTTTATTCTCAAGGTATTGTAGGGTTTCTACGTAGACTTTATCTTGACCTGGTGCTTTGTCGACTTTGAGCTTTTTGATATGTCTTATAACTTCATCTTTAGTGAAGGGGGCATTGAAGTGCTCTAGACCAGCTAGAGTAGGGCTGTCTAGGTGTAGGTTGTATGAAAGTCTAATATTGCTATTCTGCTCAGTAACAAGGTTTTGGAAATGTTTCTCAAAGTTTTCGTCAATTGCTGCATTGTTATTGGAGCGGTTATGTGGTTTCAGTAAGCGCCAAAGCTGTCTTGTATCAAAATTAGGAATTGGTGTTTGATTTGAAATTGGGTTCTTCGGGTTTTCTTGGAAAGCCGGTCGGCGTTGCGTTCGAACGAATGAATCCGGAAAATCGCGCAGAGGAATCACAACGAATTACTTTCTCCTGTTTTACTCCGACAGCCGCGTTCTCAAGTCCGGGGGGAGGGTAGTCGTAATCGTAGTGGAGCGGTCGTAAGAGCGGCACGGTCGTTCAGTAGATGATGAGCACCGGAGATCCTGACACCGTGAATTACTGTGTCGAATTTGCTGAGCTTGTTACTTTCAGTAGGGTAAGTTGCTGCCACCACCGTAATTTACGTATTACGGAACGAATAATTGTCTCAGAGCTTTCTTTGAGATGAGATCTTTGGTTATTTTACGCCCCACGGGCAAATGACTCAAGCAATACTATGGCTTAACTTCAACAAATAAATAGGGTGTTAAAGTTTATTTAGGTATTGTTTATTATTAAATCAGCAGGCTTATTAAAGAAAATTTAATAATAATGCTATTACTAATTAAACTTATTGCTACGGATTATGTTTAAAACGAAGATGATATTCGCGGGCGCCGGTGCGCAAAGGCTAGTTAAAAGTAAAGTTGAACTAAACTGGCAAAACGCAGAACAAAACGCGCGAGGGAACAAAACGACAAAAAACGGGAAAACATGGAAACCGCAGAACAAACTAACATTAGGCGGCACATCATGGGCCGTATTGATGAGGGAGGTCGCAGTCAACGAGTGAGGCAGCCGCTGGTCGCACCAATGGACCAAAAGTCCCGGGCGTGGATACTACGGATGGAACGGCTTACTAACATGCAAAAATGAAAAATAAAACAAAATTCCAGCGGGGGGAAACTGCCTTTCCACAGAATGGGATAACAAAAAACATTTGCTGGACCTCCAATCGACGGAAAAATGACAAAAAATAATCAGCGAGCGGACAAGAAAATTAATGTTTGTAGCAGTTTAAAAGGGTTATTAAAATAAACGGTTAGTTAAAATTCAAAACCAAACCAGTGGCACCCGACTGCCAAATTTGCAATTCATTCGAAATTTCTACAAAAAAAGTAAGATTTTTAACAAAAACACCTTTTAAAAATATCTTATTAACGAATGTTTAGCTCTAAATCAGTTTTTGTTTATCTGGGCAGTATATAAAAATTTTCATGCTTTTCACTGCAATCCTCGTGGGGCATAGCAGCAAGCCTATAGGCTTTTTATATATTGTCTGTTCCGTTTTCAGAATTGGTTCTTGAACCATGTTCCGGATCAGGAATACGGTTTGAGAAGTTTGAGAAAGCTTAAGCTAATTGATGAGATGGAATGCTAATCATCCGGCAATACTGAGGCTGCAGCTGTAATATGACACGCCTTCTTTATATATTTTGTGTATAGTCTTAGTGGTATCGATCGAGGCCTGCTGCAAGACCCACCAGCGCTCCGTGTCAATCATCTTCGTCGACTAGTCAGCTAGAGGGGCCCTGACAGCCTAACAACAGCGGGCCCACCAGCTGCTATTGATGCGGCGATCGGGCAGACACAGCTCTCATGCAACGCGGCAAAACCTGCCAGGCAGCAAGCCCAATGACCTTGCCAGAACATGTAGACAGTTCGATCAGCATTAGAGCTAAAAGCAGCTGAAATCCACATGCAAGAACCCATGAAGTCACGACATTTCTCTGTTACAATACATGCCAAAGTATATATGCCAGAGACCATGAGCTCGGAAACAATTAAAACAGAAAAAAACAGAATTGATAGAAGAGGAACTTGATATTTTTTAAATTAATTTGTGTCAATTAAGGTCGCAAAAGTACGAACGATATATAGTTACTACGAATAAATTCGACCATGTGCACTTCAGGATGTAAAAATTGCAAAATTAAGTGAAGAAATCAAGAGCTACCACAGACAGTTGCTATAGGTAACATTAAATTCAAGCCTTGAGAAGTTGATAATACGGTAATAAAAGTATTAATAAATGCAAGTAACGATGCTCTGTGTGCAAGCTTCCCCATGACCACGAAGTTAGACTGAGTAATGTCATCACACAATAGGGCTCTACAATTGCCAGTGTGGAGCTTCAAATTTTGGTTGGCATGCGCGTTGATGACGCTGCTGGGCGGTTGCGTCGGACAAGGCGATGCGTGCGTTTTGGTTGGTAAGTCGCTGAGAAGAATTGTACTTAATCGAGTTCTGATTCGTGAGCTAGACACACTGTTCTGACCCAAAAAAATTGAAAAAATAACTACATTTTTACAGAGGCCTTATTCTCAAGTGTAATGTATTGCTCTGTCACGTTTTTGTAGTCGTTGTAGTCCCAAATTAATGGTGAAGTCAAACTCTTGCGGAGTGGGTTGTGTAGCGGAAGCACTTGGCGTATGATGGCAGAGGACTGCCGTAAACCGTTTATTGTCGTTGTCAATATGATTAATGTCAATACAAGAGTTATAGCGTTCTGGGGCACTGGCGGCTGCAACAACGGGTCGATGTAATTGAAGTTATGAAGTCAAGCAGATGATGAAGGATGATGGTGAAGCAAAGTAGCAAGTGATGGCGCTGAGTACGGTGGTGGCAGTGAGTAGCAAGTAGACAAGTAGTGGCGTGATTGGGCGCTAGCCCGTGGCAGTACAAGGTGGAGCACGATTGCATAAACAAGTCTGGCCCAGACAGGGTGGGGCCGTGGCGAGAGATAAGGAGAGAGAGGAGGAGGAGTGAACGAAGGAGAGCGAAAGGAGGCGTGAGAGAAAGGCGTGAGACAGGCGGGGTTAATAAAGGAGCGCAGGAGGGTTAGCATAATATATGCGGAGAGTTATCATTGGCTGGCGGGGGGAAAAGCGAGAACTGAAATTATTGATCGCGCGAGACCCTACAGACGTACGCAAAGATTACAATGTACGCAATGATTAGCAATTGATACAGATTCGTTGGGCGCTACTACAAGTAAACGTGAGAATACACGATTGGAGAATATTAAATGAGAAATTGTAGTGAAATTGTAGTCCAACGGCCCTTTTGCGGGACCACCTTAAACTGACAACGTCACAGCTCTACATGTGCGTGACAATAGAAATCATTATGAATTCTTTCTTGGTAAATTACCGGTTTCAACACAACAGAAGTGAAAAATACTAGTTTTAAGTTTCAAAACTTCTAGAATTCGGTATCAGATTTCCGCGATTAATTTATATCCAGTTAAAGACCACGACCCAAGGGTTTTGATAAGGATATGTTTATTTAGCACTTGACGATCACTTGACCTAGCTGCAGGGTGGTCCGCAGACCCAACGGGAAGGCGAGGGTCGCCACACTATTATTGACACCGGTTGTTTGACATAGTGATCGCATAGGCAAGTATATGTACTTTACGAAATACGGAAGAAAGTCGATGTAATGTAGAAGTGCATATTTGACAGCGACGTCGATAGACTTTCGGGAACGTCGGATTGCTGCGCGGGGATGGGTTGTTTCAGTGAACTAAGTTTATACCAAGGGACTACTCTAGTAGAAGAAATGAAAATGCATGGCACAGCTCGAGTCATTGGTTTTACTTTTGTGAATCTATTTTACCATCTCTGTTACACATATTGTTACACAGTCAGCTAAGAATAATAAAATAGATTCATAAAACCAATGAGCCGAGCCATATGCCATTTTAATGGCTTTTACTCGTAGGGACAGGACATGCACAATTGTACGTAGAATACAAAATAGCATAGAGTCCTATTTTTCTTAACGAAAAGCTTTATGAATATCAATAGAGATAAACGAAAGGCACAACATATCAAAAGATGAATATTGAGTCTGTCTCCTACTATCGTCTATCGAAAGCAATAACAATTTTTGTGCTGAAAAAATGCAAACTTCTTATCTCCGTAATGCATTTTCCAAGAAACGTATTGTGTCCCGTCCTTCCACTTGAGTACCTTGTTTTATACCCTGTTAATGTTTACCTTGATCGATACTTTAAGTCGCTAAACGCATACCTGTGCTCAAACCTACTGACAGATCCACTCGCTCCTGTCGGCTGGGCCTGGTCTGGCATAAAAACAGCAGCATCCGGTGTGAAAACCGCCGTGGTCGGCACCGCCAAGCTCACGCGCGGCGCCTACAGGTTGGCGAATCCTACGAAAACACCTCCCGGGGCGAGTCCAACGGCCTCTGAGCCGCCAAAGAGCGGCTACGCGCCTCAGGGCTGCTACCATGACAATCAGGACAAGATTGACAGGGGCCTGTATTTTATAGGTGAAAGAATTCTACTGTAGTGTCTGGGCATTTAATATCGGGATACCAGATATGTAAACTGCATTGAGCTTGCATTTACCTGCGCAACAATGTTGAGTGTTCGATTGAGGCTTGACTTTCTTAGACCCAGCGGCCCGCAGTCTCCCTATCCGTCCATCTGTCCTTTAATAGCACTAGCAACAACACAAATAGCAATCCGGCCCGCTCAGGGTTTCTCTCTTCTCAGCTCCCCTCTCTCTAATCCCTCTCTGCCCTTTTCTCTCTATGCTCCTCTCCTCTCTCCTCTCTCTCTTCTCTTCTCTCTCCTCTCCTCTCTTCTCGTCTCTTCTCTTCTCTCTTCTCCTCTCCCTCTTCTCTCTCTCCCTCTTCTGTCTCTCCCTCTTCTGTCTCCTCTCTTCTCCTCTCTTCTCTCCCTCTTCTCTTCTCTCTCCTCTCCTCTCTTCTCGTCTCTTCTCTCCTCTCTCCTCTCGTCTCTTCTCTCCTCTCCTCTATTCTCTCCTCTCTCTTCTCCTCTCTTCTCCTCTCTTCTCCTCTCCTCTCTCCTCTCCTCTCTCCTCTCCCTCTTCTCTCTCCCTCTTCTCTCTCCTCCCCCTCTTCTCTCTCCTCTCTTCTCTCTTTTCTCCTCTTCTCTCCTCTCGTCTCCTTTCTTCCCCTTCATTCCCTCGTCTCTCCTTTCTCCTATCTCTCTTCTCTCTTCCCTATTCTTTCTCCTTTCTCCCCTCCTCTGGGCCGCAGTCATGCGCTAGGTTCTCCGCGTGGCCCTTGAGGTAAAAAGTGTTTTCCGTCTCCGGACTTACTAAGAATGGAAATTTGGTGTATGCATTTTATTAACATTGAATTGACAGTATTCTGGCATGTTTGATTGTTGTAAGGCAAGATCTTGGAAAGTTCCTGAATAAAGACTTGTTAAGCGTTTGATTGTGAACTACACTGAATCCATTTCAACATTGGTTTTATAAACTGAGGCCTAAATATTCTATTACGCCAATTTCAGGCGGAGATGGCCGCAGGATGAACAAAGACAAGTGCAGCTCCAAGTGTACAATATTCGCCACGAAATATTTTGCTATTCGAACCGATCCCGCCGACAAAAAGATACTGCAATGCTTTTGCAGCAACAACTTCGGACTGATTGGGCAAGGCACTGAATATGACTGCGACAACCGGTGCCCGGGCGAGGAGGACCAGACGGCGGAGCCGTGCGGAGGCGACGGTTTTATGTCCGTTTACAAGATGAAAATCTAGCTATTAGTTTGACGTCTACTAAGGCTAACTACAATTTTACATATAGTTTCTTCACCAGTTTAATAAAAATATAGATGGAAATTATTAGTTCGGTAGCGCTGCATTTCTCTATATTCGTATTTTATGAGCTTGCCGTTGGGACTTTTTTGGCGCTCAAAAATCAAAGACGACGTGAAGTCGATCTTTAGCCAGACAGTAGAAAATACACTATATATAGTCTACAGAAACAGGGTGTATACAGTGCGGCGCTAACTTTTCTCATAGTCAGACGTTGCACACACTATGTGCCTTTATTTTCTGTTACAATTTTTTTATTCTAATTAAGACACATGTACATGTACCAGTGTACAGTAGGATATCAAATCAACACAGATAGTATACGTCAATACAAATTTTTTAAACGATCAAAAATAAAAGCTCTATATGAATATCAATAGAGCTTATAATTTTATATAAAAAGGCAAGGACCAGGGGCGTCGTCATGAATTTTTGGTGAGTGTAGCGAGCAACTATCCGGCAAGTGTTTGCGAGTGTTTGTTAGCCACTCAAAAAGGTGGAGAAGTAGAATTGGTGTGGCTGTGCCTGTGTATTGTCTTACAGAAGAGATTTCCTACACATTTACACTATTTTGCGAATCGGTGCTGCCCAGCACTCATTTGGCTTCGGAGTCACTCATTTTGGCGACGCAGTCACTAATTTTTTTGGCGCCGCAGGCACTCAAATTTTATTAGCGCCGCGGCCATTCATTTTGGGTGGCTCATGCGCGCAGGTGCTATATTTTACAGCTCTAAAATAAATCATTGATTTCCACAATGGGTAGGTGGGGCAAAGCATCGGCATATTCCCCCCCCCATATAGCTTTTAATGGGGGACGTGGCCCCTAAGCTGCCCCCCCCCCGGGGGCGAGGAAGAGATTACATGTACTTGTAAGAGTAGAGAATTAGAGAGAGGGAGAGGGAGAGGGACGCTCTGGTAAGGACATATTATCAAAGATGAATATTGGCTCTGCCTCTGGGCTCAAAAGCAAAAACACATTTTTGAACAGAAAAAATGATGACCTAGCTCTACTATCTCCGTGATGTATTTTTTCGGTAAAACCTGCCTCCAAAAAATCCCAAGAATTTTTATTTCCTGTCCTACTTGAGTATAATTATGCCGCATAGCCTACTTCGAAAATATAATTTTTTAAAAATCAAAGGATATGTTTTTATTGGTGCTCGAGCAATATATATTCATCGCTAGAAATTTAGTTTATATCATGAAAATATTTGAAATAAATTTCCATGAAATCGTGGAGCTAAAATATATGAAGTCATGAATAGCTAAAACAGTTATGCAAACTGAAACAGACATATCAGCAGTGTAATAAATCCGCTTTTCTTTTGTTTATTCATTTACTGCCTTTTTAATTTCCTATTTAATTAGCATTTAATTAATATTTAATTAGTTTCCTATCTAATACCTATTTAAATTGTCGCTATTCGTTTAACGTAAATTTCTTTCGAAGTTCGTTTTTGTTCATTTTTCGTTCGTTTTTCACGCTTTGAAATATTGCGCGCTTGCAAAATACTATATCTTTTTACAAAAAACGCTCTTTCAAATACCTTAATAATTTTACAAATATCGTAACTCGCATCGTAACTGGTGTAAAAATTTAACCTTTTGAACAAATTTAACCTTTTGAACTTAATCGTAATTAAACAACTAATGCTAAAATAACTTAAATACACAGAAATATACTGGCCAAACAGGCTTCTTGCCTGAGCCAACTTACTACTACTACTACTACGTGGACGTTTTTAAGTCCACTAATTCTAACAAGCTTAGTTCAATGTTATCGTTACAGTTACAGTACAGCATTATAGCGCTTCAACAAATCTCTAGAAATAAGACATTTAATATTACTGCTACCTACTGTATCACTTGTAATCTTCCCACACAGCCAAAATATAGACCTAAAAATCAAAATGTAGCCTAGCTTACGAGCTAGTGTTCTTATGCAGGCAATGGCTAGGGTCTAGAGTTCCGGCACCGGAACCCATTTTCTAACGGCTATGGATTCAGCAGTGGTATTCCAGTGGTGCAATTTATGGGTATAATATAGCAGAAACATTTTACTTTTTAACGGGTTGTTGATATTAATATTTTGTTCAAGATAAGATCGAAACGAAACGATGAGATTCAAAACAAGATACTTCTAATGTTCAAATCAAAGACTTCATTATAGATTAGATAACTGCCTGCAGAAGACTGCCGGATCCATAGCCATTAGAAAACAGGTTCTCATGGTTCTGGTGCCAGAACTCTAGCCATTACCTTTGTGCTACTACTACTACTACTAGTACTATTACTGGCACTACGCACTGCTGGTGCTATCATATTTTGTATATTAATTAGTCAGTTTAAGCCTATATATTATTTCCTGATAGCTAAGACATAGTCAAAGTTTGAATTCTTGGGCCTACTTTTTCTTTAAGCATAGGCTTACTTATCAATTAGAAGAATTAGGGCCTAGACTTATTTCAACAAATTGAAATTGTTTGTTATGTGTGTTAATTAGATTGGGGCCTGAATTTGCCTACATATAATCCTAGGCCTATTTCTTTGATTTTATATAGCAATTAGGCCCCTACCTCTTTAGCTCTAAATCCAAGGTATCTAATAACCAGATATTCCTAATTGCTATTTGGCCGGAAAACAAAGAATAATTATTATATGCTTGTAGGCTTTAAGTGCTCCTATCCTAGGTTTTTTGTGTCATAGGCATGCCATGAGATGTCAAAATTAAAAATGATTCAATCTTTAATAATAATGGAGATTTTTGCTGATTATGATCATGATTATGAAATGATCATAATGATTTGATGCTATTATGCCAAAAATGATGTAACATTTTTTTGCCATTATGCCATTGCCAAATTGTCAATGCTGAATCTCCAATTCCAAACTTAATTTTTGCTTTTAAATTTGTCCAAATATTACCTTGTTTGTTATGACAATTGCATGACTTACAACTTGCACTTTACAATCAATAGCAAGTTGCATTTTATCATTTTATATTTTATGCTAATGGCATATTTAAATTAAAAATAGCATAACAATTTTGATGCCATTATACCAAATGGCATAACAATTTTGATGCCATTAGCCCATTATACCAAATGGCATAACAATTTTGACAAAAAGCCCAGCTCCTATCACATATAACTCTCATTAACAATGATATGTTTAGAAATGTTTATACTTGCATATGATATATTCATTCTAAATAATGACAATATAAGTCTTGTCACTTCTTATATCATATAGTATTCAAATTAGCTAGTCTCAGATGCTCCATTGTTATACTTTTGTTCTTTTGCAAATAGCATTATACTCGTAATTAACCCTAGTGTGTTTCTATTCAGGCTATAGAATATTGATTACCTAGCAACTTGTTAGCCTTAAAATTGACTAAGGTTAGCAAGAATGGGAATGCAGTCCTATGAATGAGCTCTTATGAAACTGGGTATAAAAACCTTCAGTAGGCAAAAAGAGGAGGGCCATTACATTCAAGATGGCAAAAACCAACACAATATACAACTCCCATGCCAACTTTGCATATATAAAAGCACAAATTTAGTAGGGATACTAAAGCTAGTCTACTCATTGGCATGCCTTAGAGCAAACCAAGGCATAGTAATTGACCTAGGTCTAGGGCTGGGCATATTTTAATCAAAGCAAGCAATATATAAAATAAAAAGCAGCTAGTTTTTTTATTTTAATTTGTTACTTTTTTATTAAATGAAAATAATGCCAAATTTTATCTTATAATTTAAGTCATCAAAACTAAGGTCTAGAAATATAATTCTTAATGTTATATTTTTAGAATAAATCTATCGCATAGCTACAGACATTTCATTTTTTGTATATGGGACTAGCAATCTATGCCCCCCGTTGGGGAGCCAAAGAAATGCAATACACGTATTTTTAATAAGCTACATGTAGCCTTGAAATCTTAAAAAATCTCCTGTCAAAATTCTAACCCTAACCAAAACCCTAATTTTGGTTAGGGTTTGGCTACTTTGGCTACTTTTATTTTTTACATGACTCTGCTTCTATCAGCGCCCCCCCTGTGGCGAGCCAACAATGAATGTAATAAAAATTGAGTAAAGTACATGAACTTTGAAGTAGCTTCTGACTTTTACTTTGACATCTCAGAAATCCCCCCCCCCCATAATCTCAGTTATTCTCTGAGAGCCTTGACGTCTCAGTAATTCTCCCCAGCACAGCACTGTACTATAGCTTCATTTAATTTTTATATGACACCTTTCATGTCTGACATGGCGCTTCTTTTGATTTTTACATGACGCTTCTTTTATTCTTCCATTATTCTTCTTAATTTTTTAAATGACACTTTCATTAGTTTTTATATGAGGCTTCTATGATTTTACCATGACGCTTCTATTATTGTTTGCATGATGCTTCTATGATTTTTACATGACGCAACTATGATTTTTTAAATGACGCTTTTATGATTTTTTACATGACGCAACTATGATTTTTTACATGACGCTTCTATGCTTGTTTACATGACGCTTCTATGCTTGTTTACATGACGCTTCTATGATTTTTACATGATGCTTCTATGATTGTTTACATGACGCTTCTATGATTGTTTACATGACTCTTCTATGATTGTTTACATGACGCTTCTATGATTGTTTACATGACGCTTCTATGATTGTTTACATGATGCTTCTATGATTTTTTACATTACGCTTCTATGATTTTTATATAACGCTTTTACGATTTTTTACATGGCGCTTCTATGATTGTTTACATGACACTTCTATGATTTTTTACATGACGCTTCTTTTTAAAAAGTCTTTTAGTTTTCCTGACGTTAAAAAGCTTTAATTAAAAAAATTATACTCCATGAAAATTCGAACCATCGTCGCTGCATTTGGCAGTTCAGTTTGTTCACCTCTAGGCTAGCTCTCATCGTTTTGATAACATCAAATTTTGCACTTATATAATTCAACACTTTAAAATCCAAGCATAGAGTAAATCACACAAAGCAGTTATGACATAATCAGTTTCTCAGTCAGTCAGTATCAGTTAACAATATGGTTACGCAATTTAAATCAAGTCTGGTGCTACGCTTCCACACTGCATTTTCAATTCAAGTTGGAGTTACAATTCAGTGATGATGCAATCTATTTCAGAATCAGAATTCAACCAGTCAGTTTTTTCTCTAGCATTCTTACAATGCATTTCAAGTCGAAAAGTTTGCTTGACCTTTGCAAAAAAGCATGTTTTTCGAATATTTAATGCCTTTAGCATCGAGCAATTTCTTAGCCACGATGCATGTACCGTCACGGGAAAATTTCTGATCGAACAGTGCAAGTCTCATGAAAATCGGTCCAGCCATTTTTTCTCTAATCGATTGCGTACAAACAAACAAACAAGCAACTCATTTTTAGTATATAGGACTAGCCATTTAGCCCCCCGCTGGGGAGCCTTAAAAATGACACTAACTGGTTTTTATTTTGGCACAAGAGTAATCTACCTAATACTTAAATCTCTAATATTTTTTTGTATGCGTGAATGAATGTCCATAATAACCTTACTATATTTATTTAAAATGTTGATTTCCATTAAAAAAAATAACTTTTCTTATTTTGGCATAATTAAATTGCCATGAATCAGAACCTTCATCAGTTAAAAAAGTTTTCTTCATCAGCCCAAAACCCTTTTTCAATAAACACGTAATGCTTATTGAGTCAACCAAATGTACGAAAAAAAACACACAATTTGCCCCGTCCCACACTCATTTTTAGTATATAGGATGATGATACTAGCAATCTTCGCCCCCCGATGGGGGACATCTGGATAGAACTTCTGTTCTCTACAAGTAAAAAAAAACCGCCAAATAGAGTCTTCACAAAGACAACAGAAAAACTGCTCAAATAAAGCGCAATGCAAAAAGAAAACATCCCAAGACAGCAAGCATCCCCCCTCCTCCCAGATGACAAGCACCCCCAGATAGCAAGCACCCCCAGATAGCAGCACCCCCAGATAGCAAGCACCCCAGATAGCAAACATCCCCCAAATAGCAAGCATCCTCCAGATAGCAAGCATCCTCCAGATAGCAAGCATCCCCCAGATAGCAAGCATCCCCCAGATAGCAAACATCCCTCAGATAGCAAGCATCCCCCAAATAGTAAGCATCCTCCAGATAGCAAGCATCCCCCAGATAGCAAGCATCCCCAAGATAGCAAGCCTCCCTCAGATAGCAAGCATCCCCCAAATAGCAAGCATCCCTCAGATAGCAAGCATCCCCAAATAGCAAGCATCCCTCAGATAGCAAGCATCCCCAAATAGCAAGCATCCCTCAGATAGCAAGCATCCCCAAATAGCAAGCATCCCCCAGATAGCAAGCATCACCCAGATAGCAAGCATTCCCCAGATAGCAAGCATCCCCCAAATAGCAAGCATCCTCCAGATAGCAAGCATCACCCAGATAGCAAGCATCCCCCAAATAGCAAGCATCCTCCAGATAGCAAGCATCACCCAGATAGCAAGCATCCCCCAGATAGCAAGCATCCCCCAGATAGCAAGCATCCCCCAAATAGCAAGCATCCCCCAGATAGCAAACATCCCTCAGATAGCAAGCATCCCCCAAATAGCAAGCATCCTCCAGATAGCAAGCATCCCCCAGATAGCAAGCATCCCCCAGATAGCAAGCATCCCCAAGATAGCAAGCCTCCCTCAGATAGCAAGCATCACCCAAATAGCAAGCATCCCCCAGATAGCAAACATCCCTCAGATAGCAAGCATCCCCCAAATAGCAAGCATCCTCCAGATAGCAAGCATCCCCCAGATAGCAAGCATCCCCCAGATAGCAAGCATCCCCAAGATAGCAAGCCTCCCTCAGATAGCAAGCATCCCCCAAATAGCAAGCATCCCTCAGATAGCAAGCATCCCCAAATAGCAAGCATCCCCCAGATAGCAAGCATTCCCCAGATAGCAAGCATCCCCCAAATAGCAAGCATCCTCCAGATAGCAAGCATCACCCAGATAGCAAGCATCCCCCAGATAGCAAGCATCCCCCAGATAGCAAGCATCCCCCAGATAGCAAGCATTCCCCAGATAGCAAGCATCCCCCAGATAGCAAACATCCCCCAGATAGCAAGCATCCTCCAGATAGCAAGCATCCCCCAGATAGCAAACATCCCCCAGATAGCAAACATCCCTCAGATAGCAAGCATCCCCCAAATAGCAAGCATCCTCCAGATAGCAAGCATCCCCCAGATAGCAAGCATCCCCCAGATAGCAAGCATCCCCAAGATAGCAAGCCTCCCTCAGATAGCAAGCATCCCCCAAATAGCAAGCATCCCTCAGATAGCAAGCATCCCCAAATAGCAAGCATCCCCCAAAAAGCAAGCATCCTCCAGATTGCAAGCATCGCCCAGATAGCAAGCATTCCCCAGATAACAAGCATCCCCCAGATAGCAAGCATCCCCCAGATAGCAAACATCCTCCAGACAATAAGTAGCTAGTGCAACAATTTCCTTAGCTTTATAGTGGCTCCTTTATATTGGCATAGCGCTTTATACCTTTACATTTCAAATAGTATATCTTTAATGTTTGACATGGTGGCTCTTCTATGTTGGACATGGTGACTCTTTTATGTTTGACATGGTGGCTCTTCCATGTTTGACATGGTGGCTCTTTATGTCAGGCATAGTGGCTCTTTTCGGGTTGACATGGTTTCTTTTTTATGTTCTACATGGTGGCTCTTTTATATTCTACATGGTGGCTCTTTTATGTTTGACATGGTGGCTCTTTAATGTTCTTCATGTTGGCTCTTTAATGTTCTTCATGTTGGCTCTTTTATGTTTGACATGGTGGCTCTTCTATGTTTGACATGGTGGCTCTTTAATATTCTACATGGTGGCTCTTTAATATTCTACATGGTGGCTCTTTAATGTTCGACATGGTGGCTCTTTAATGTTTGACATAAAGTCACATATATGTTTGACATGGTGGCTCCTAAATTTTTGACATGGTGGCTCTTTATGTTTGACATGGTGGCTCTTTATGTTCGACATGATGGCTCTTTAATTTTTGACATGGTGGCTCTTTAATGTTGACCTGGTGGCACTTTACTGTCTGCAATGATGGCTCTTTAATGTTTGACTTGATGGCTCTTTAATGTCTGACATGGAGTCACGTATATGTTGGACATGGTGGCTCTTTAATGTTCGACATGGTGGCTCTTCAATGTTTTACATGGTGGCTCTTTTATGCTTGACATCGTTGCTTTTTAATGTTCGACATGGTGGCTCTTTAATGTTTGACATGGTGGCTTTTTTATGCTTGACATGGTGGCTCTTTAATGTTTGACATGGTATAGCTCTTTTATGTTAGACATGGTGGCTCTTTAATGTTCGACATGGTGGCTCTTTAATGTTCGAAATAGTGGCTCTTTAATGTTTGACATGGTGGCTCTTAATTGTTTGACATGGTGGCTCTTTAATGTTCAAAATGGTGGCTCTTAAATGTTCGAAATGGTGGCTCTTTAATGTTCGAAATGTTGGCTCTTTTATGTTTGACATGGTGGCTCTTAAATGTTTGACATGGTGGCTCTTTTATGTTTGACATGGTGGCTCTTTAATGTTCGACATGGTGGCTCTTCTATGTTTGACATGGTAACTCTTTTATGTTCGTTATGTTGGCTCTTCTATGTTTGACATTGCGCTTCTTTGATGTTTAGCAGTTTTGTTGTGTTTTTAAGGTGTTTTGATAAAAAAATCTTTTTGCACTACTAAGATTCGAACCCAGGTCACTACATTAGCAGTCCAGTCTGTTCGCATCAGGGCTATCTCTTTTCAATTGGAAAACATGAATTGTGGCCTTTATAATTCAATCCTTACAGCAAGTCAATTGGAGTAAAAAGTTATGACATAATCAATTTCTCAGTCAGCCAGTATCAGTCTCAATTCAAGTTAGCAATATGGTTACGCAATTTAAATCAAGTCGTGTGTGCATTTCTTTGACACTGTTTTCAACTTGTTGTGATGCAATCTTTATCACAATCGGAATTCAGCCAGTCAGTTTTTTCTCTAGCATTCTTACAATGCATTTCAAGTCGAAAAGTTTGCTTGACCTTTGCAAAAAAGCATGTTTTTCGAATATTTAATCCCTTTAGCATTGAGCAATTTCTTAGCCAAGATGCATGTACCGTCCCAGGAAAATTTCTGATCGAATGGTGCAAGTTTGAAGAAAATCGGTTAAGCCATTTTTTCTGAAATCAATCGCATACCCATATACAGACAACTCATTTTTAGTATATACGAGGCCAACTCCTCCTCTGGAGGAGAAAGGGGAAGAATTCCCATCACCGGTACTCCATTCCCTGAAATGCCATTCCCTGAATCCCATCATCCAACTTCTCTCCGCGAAACTGAACATCATCGAAATCTTCTCCGTAAAAGAGAACTCCATCAAACACCTCTCCGTGAAACTGACATTCATCAAAATCCCCTCCGAGAAATAGAAATCCTCTCCGTGAAACTGGACTCCATGGAAATCCTCTCCGTGAAACTGACATTCATCAAAATCCCCTCCGAGAAACAGAAATCCTCTCCGTGAAACTGGACTCCATGGAAATCCTCTCCGTGAAACTGACATTCATCAAAATCCCCTCCGAGAAACAGAAATCCTCTCCGTGAAACTGGACTCCATGGAAATCCTCTCCGTGAAACTGACATCCATCAAAATCGTCTCCGCGAAACAGAAATTCTCTCCATTAAACTGCACTGAATCGAAATTTTCTCCGTAAAAAAGAATCAACTCTCAGGATTTAGTGGTTAGGGTTAGGGTTAGGGTTAGGGTTAGAGCTACAACGCAGCAGCGTGTTGAACCAATTGAATTAATTGAATGCGCAACCGATTTCACAGTCAGTCAGTATCAGTCTCGGTAAAAGTTAACAAAAAGATTGCGCAAACTAAATCAACCCTCCAATACACAGCGACTGACCCCCTTCCAATACGCAGTGGCAATTAAAAGTTGAACCCCCCCTCCCACCAACTTTTGGGGGGTTGGTCGAACCCCCATTGAACTCCAAAATGAGTACACTGCCGAAAGTTAAAAGTATAGAAATCGTTTTTTAAATGCTGTGCTTTTTGTTTTCACATTTAAAGCAAACAACTTATATCCCCGAACTCAGTATTGCAAGATCTTTCCAGTAATATAAGTCTCTCTTCTGAAAGTTTAAAACTCGAGGAACAGTTAGCGCTTGAAATTTCCTGATTTAAAGCATTAAAGTATCGAGTGTACGTTCACAGCCTGCTAAAGAGGCTCGCAAGTTTATTCATTAAATTTTACTGCCCAGCAAATACACATGGCTGCCTATTGAATGCCGCCGATAATAAAACCAATTAAATCTCGACACAGTCCTAGCTATCTCCTTACACTGTACAACTGCTATGTACACTCAGCCCAAGCCCAACCCCCTCCCATTCCGGGGGAATCGTTAAATTTAATTGAACCCCCAACACGCGGGGGGGTTATTTGCATTGAACGCGGAACACGCGCACCCACCACCCCTCAATACACAGCGGCCCGCGGGCGGAGGTTGGGGTGGCTATTTTTACAAACTGGCTGCAGCCCCAGGCAGAGTGGCCAAAGAAGGTTATTGAGGGTTAAAAAAACAGTTTTCTGCTTTTCTAGGGATCTTAAAATGTAAAAATGAAAGATTAAAATTGCTATAAACCCAATCCGGAAAATTTGCAGTTTTCCCATATAAGTTTCAACGCTGACTTGCCAGTAGTCTAGGAGAAAAATTGCAACACACAAACAAACAACGCACCACTTTTAGTATTAACGAGTGGAACTCCTCCTTCGGAGGAGAAAGGGGAAGAACTTCCATCACCGGAATTCCATTTCCTGAAATATCCATCAACTGAAATTCCATGTCTTGAACCCTATCTTCCAAATCTTCTCCAAATTTTTTGCAAAACCTTTTAAAGACCATAGCTCAAAGACTTTCATGTCTCTCAAATCTCCTCTCTCCTCTCTTTGCTATTATCGTGACTCTCTTCTCTCTCCTCTCTCTCATCTCATCTCTACCCCTACTTCCTTATTTATGTCCTCTCCCTCGTCTTTCGTCTGTACCCTCTCCTGTCTCTTGTCTCCTCTCTTCTCTCATATCTCTCCTCTTCACTTCTGTCTCTTGTCTCCTCTCTTCTCTCTTATCTCTCCTTCTTCTCTCCTCTCTCATATGTCATCTCTGCTCACTTATCTATCGTCTCTCTTAACCCTCTCTCTCTCTCTCTCTCACCTCTTTTCTCTCCTCTCTGCTCTCATTTCTCATATCTCATATACGCTCTCACACTCCACTTACTTGTCTCCAATCTTTCTTTCCTCCTTTCCACTTTTCCCTGTCTCTTCTCTTCTCTCTTTTCTATCCTCTCCATTCTCTCTTTTGTCCTCCCCTTGCTTCTTTTATCTTCTCCCCTTTCTTCTCTAATCTCTTCTCTCTTCTCTCTTATGTTCTCACTCATCGCTTATCATCGCATCTCTCATCTCTCCTCTCCTCACTACTTTCCTCTCTTTCCTCTCTTATCTATTTCATCTCTCTCCTCTCTCCTCTTTCTCGTCTCCTCTCGCTTCTTCTCTCGCTTCTCTCTCCTATCTCTCCTCTCATCTCTACTACCGTATTTATATCTTCTAACTGGTCCTTCGTCTCTACTCTCTCCTTTCTCCTTTCTCCCCTCTTTTCTCCTTTCTTGTCTCTCCTGTCTCCCCTCCTCTCTCATCCCTCATTTCCTCATCTCACTCTTTCTTTCTCCTCTACTCTCCCCTCTCTTCTATTTTCTCTGTACGCTCTTATCCCTAATCTATTTTCTCTCCTCTCTCCTCTTTTCTTCTCTCTCCCTCTTCGTTCCCGCCTAAATCCCCTCTTCTCTCCAATCTGTCATGTCTAATATCTCCACTCATTTCTACTCTGTTTTCTATCATCTCATCTCTCTTCTGCTTTCATTCTTCTCTTTACTCTTTTCTCTGACTGATTGAAGATGCCAAATCCATCAAGATCCTCTCCGCGAAGCAGAAATCCTGTCCGTGCAACTGAAAACCATCGAAATCCTCTCCGTGAAACTGGACTCCTTCGAAATCCTTTCCGTGAAACTGAAAACCATCGAAATTCTCTCTTTTAAACTGGACTCAATCGAAATTTTCTCCGTCAAAAAAAATAAATATCAGGATTCATTGGTTAGGGTTATTGTTAGGGTTAGGGTTAGGGTTAAAGCAACACACAGCTGCGTGTTCAAATAAAAAATTGAACCAATTGAATCAATTGATTGCGCAACCGATTTCTCAGTCAGTCAGTATCAGTCTCAGTTAAAGTTAAGAAAAACATTGCGCAATCTAAATCAACCCTCCAATACACAGCAGCAGTGAGAAGTTGAACTCTCCCCCCAACTTTATCTATTACGTCTCGCAAAACTGAGTACAATTTTTGCAGAAAGTTAAATGTATGGAAATAGTTTTTTCAATGCTGTGCTTTTTCTTTTCATATTTAAAGCAAACAACTTATATCCCCGAACTCAGCGTTCCAAGATCTTTCCAGCAATATAAGTATCTCCTCTCAAAGTTTGAAACTCGAGGAACAGTTAGCGTTTGAAATTTCCCAATTTCCCGACTGCTTGACTGAGAGGCTCGCAAGTTTGTTCATTGAATTTCATTGCCAAGCTAATAAATACACAGGGCCGATAATAAAACCAATTGAATCTCGAAACAGTCTATCTATTTACACTGTACAACTGCTATGTACACTCAGCCCAAGCCCTACCCCCGTTCTGGGGAAACCATTAAATTTAACTCAACCCCCAACACGCGGGGGGTTTTATTTGCATTGAACGCAGAACACGCGCACCCACCACCCCTCAATACACAGCAGCCCGCGGGCGGAGGTTGGGGTGGCTATTTTTACAAACTGGCTGCAGCCCCAGGCAGAGTAGCAAAAGAAGGTTATTGGGGGTCAAAAAGGCAGTTTTCTGCTTTTTTGAGGATCTTAGAAATTAAAATTTCAGAATTAAAATAGCCTATAGCCGACCTCGGATAATTTCCAATCTTCCCATATAAGTTTCAACGCTGAGTTGCCACTATTCAAGGAGGAGTTGTCGAAATGACAGACACACAGACAGACAGACAGACAAACAACGCGTCAACTTTAGTATATATACGAGTGGAACTCCTCCTTCGGAGGAGAAAGGGGAAGAACTCCCATCACCGGAATTCCATTCCCTGAAATATCCATCAACTGAAATTCCATGTCTTGAACCCTATCTTCCAAATCGTCTCCAAATTCTTTAGAAAACCTTTCAAAGACCATAGCTCAAAGACTCTCACGTCTCTCATATCTACTCTCTCCACTCTGTGCTATTATCGTGACTCTCTTCTCTCTCCTCTCTCTCATCTCATCTCTACCCGTACTCCCTTATTTATGTTTTCTCCCTCGTCTTTCGTCTGTACCCTCTCCTGTCTCTTGTCTCCTCTCTTCTCTCATATCTCTCCTCTTCACTTCTGTCTCCTGTCTTCTCTCTTCTCTCTTATCTCTCCCTCTTCTCTCCTCTTTTATATGTCATCCCTATTCACTTATCTATCGTCTCTCTTAACCCTCTCTCTCTTCTCTTTTCTTTCCTCTCTGCTCTCATTTCTCATATCTCATATACGCTCTCACACTCCACTTACTTGTCTCCAATCTTTCTTTCGTCCTTTCCACTTTTCCCTGTCTCTTCTCTTCTCTCTTTTCTATCCTCTCCATTCTCTCTTTTCTCCTCCCCTTGCTCCTTTTATCTTCATTTTAGCTTCATGCCATTGATAAAGTATTCAGTAAAATGATCAATAAAACTAATTAATAAAAACTGGACTCACCTTGCCAGAGTGGCAGCAGATGCTGGCTGGCTCGTCATTCCAGCGTAGCGCGCCGCAGTGGGGACATTGACGGTCCATGCGGCCGAGGACATGTGGCTGGTGTGCCAATTCCAGCAGTCTGAGAAGCAAAAAACGGGAAATTTAATTATGAGGATCATTTAAGTAAAGATGCTGAATGTGGATATAAAGTCCTATTACGCTAGGAGCCTTCTACGTAAAGGTTGTAATGTATGGGCTACAAAAATATACATTATAAAGGTTATAATCTATCTTCTTATATACTAATTTTCACGTGTTGTTTGTCCGATAAGAAGTAATAGTAAACTAATTTTAATATTAATAATAAACTAATTTTAATATTAATAATAAGAACTTATAAAAAAGAACTAATAATACTTATCATAGAATATTATACACAGTAAAAGCATTGATGTACATTGTAAAATAAAAATGAGTGAAACGCCTACCTGTCTCGGCGCCGGTCTGCTTGCGCATGCAGACGCAGGTCGTGCTCATCAGCGGCCTCAGCCGTGCGACGCTGACTCTGTCGCTGCCGCTGCACGTCAAGGCGATGCATGTGGACCGTCTCCGATTCACTCGCGCGGCATTCCGCTGTGTGCTGCCGGTCTAGCTCGCGGCGATGCTTGCGCTCGGCTTCGCCCTCAGCTGCGCGGTCTTCAGCTGTTCGCAGCCGGTCCTGCTCGAGGCGATGCTGGCGGTCGGCCTCGCCCTCAGCTGCGCGGTCTTCAGCTGTTCGCAGCCGGTCCTGCTCGAGGCGATGCTGGCGCTCGGCCTCGTCCTCAGCTGCGCGGTCTTCAGCTGTGCGCAGCCGGTTCTGCTCGAGGCGATGCTGGCGCTCGGCCTCGTCCTCAGCTGCGCGGTCTTCAGCTGTGCGCAGCCGGTTCTGCTCGAGGCGATGCTGGCGCTCGGCCTCGTCCTCAGCTGCGCGGTCTTCAGCTGTGCGCAGCCGGTTCTGCTTGAGGCGATGCTGGCGCTCGGCCTCGTCCTCAGCTGCGCGGTCTTCAGCTGTGCGCAGCCGGTTCTGCTCGAGGCGATGCTGGCGCTCGGCCTCGTCCTCAGCTGCGCGGTCTTCAGCTGTGCGCAGCCGGTTCTGCTTGAGGCGATGCTGGCGCTCGGCCTCGCCCTCAACTGCGCGTCTTTCCGCCTGGCAAAGCCTATTCTGCTCCAGGCGTGCTGCATGCTCCTCTGGTGTCTCGGAGTCCCTCCGCTTCTTGGCACCAGATGCAGCGCGTGTAGAGCGGGACAAATTGCCTCGACCGCGTTTAGGCATTACAAAAAAAGGAATATATTTGAAGAAAATATTTTTAAAAATATTGAGAGGCGATTGAAACAATCCGGCCAAGTGTGGATCGGTGGTATCGAAACAAAACGTGACTTTATATAAAGCAATTAGCTGTCCCGTGCCTGCAGCTTTGCGTCACTAAATCTCCACTTCTCTACACCAAGTGTACAAACATCGCTTTGATGAGTAAAACTGCTGCCTAACCAACCAATCAGCGGACAGTTCTCTGTGGACTAAATTTTATCTTATCTTCAATGTACATACAGACAATCGATTTAATTTATTAATTTAGAATTCACCAATTACTATGCACGAAAAGGTGTGAATTCTTCATTGGGCCGGGGGTTGGGGTTAAAGTAACCATCATTTCATCGTTCTTTCATTTCATTGCTATCTGTAGCCTACTGGGCATTCACTGTGTACACTGAACCCTATCACTTCACCGCGGCCCGCCACCCCAGGCCCCAACACGGGTTATTTGAATTGAATAGTGTCAGAAAATTTAAAGAAAGATTTTTCTTGAATGCTGTGCTTTTTGTTTTCATGATTAAAGCAAGAAACTTATACCCCCGAACTCAGCGTTGCAAGCTCTTTCCAGCAATATAAGTCTCTTCTCTTAAAGTTTAAAACTCGTGGAACAGTTGCCGTTTCTAATTTCCCAATTTCCCGACTGCTTGCCTGAGAGGCTCGCAATTTTGTACATTGAATTTCACTGCCAAGCTAATACACAGGGCCGATAATAAAAAAGTGAACCAATTGAATCAATTGATTGCGCAATATATTTCTGTGTTAGTCAGTATAAGTCTCAGTTAAAGTTAACAAAAAGTTTGCGCAATCTAATCAACCCTCCAATACAAAGCAACTGACCCCCTTCCTATACACAGCGCCAGTTAGAAGTCGAAACCCCCAACTTTATCTCTCACCTCTCGCCAAAATGAGTACAATCTTTGCAGAAAGTTTAAAGTATGGAAATAGTTTTTGCAATGCAGAGCTTTTAGTTTTCATATTTGAAGCAAACAATTTATATCCCTGAAATCAGCTTTGCAAGTTCTTTCCAGCAATATAAATTTTTTCTCTCAAAGTTATAAACTCGAGCAACAGTTTGCGTTTGAAACTTTCTGATTTAAAGCATTGAAATATCGATTGTACGTTCTCTGCCTGCTAAAGAGGCCCGCAAGTTTATGCATTGAATTTCAAGGTTCAACAAAATCACAGGGCTGCCTATTGAAAATTAGAACACAAATCTTTGCGCAATTGTTTATACAGTCAGCCAGTGAGCCAGGGTCCGATTGTACACAGGCAGCCATTTAGAACGCCCCATCCCCCCACTGGAGAGAAAATACACTGCAGAGATAGGGAAAAGTTGTGGCGCAATCACTTGAAATTCATGCAAATTTTCAGCTCCAAGCAGAAAGAGGGGACAATTAAGATTATCAAAGGTCAAGACCGCCGTTTTCTGCTTTTTTGAGGATCTTAGAAATTAAAATTTCAGAATTAAAATAGCCTATAGCCGACCTCGGATAATTTCCAATCTTCCCATATAAGTTTCAACGCTGAGTTGCCACTATTCAAGGAGGAGTTGTCGAAATGACACACACACACACACACACACAGACAGACAGACAAACAACACGTCAACTTTAGTATATATACGAGTGGAACTCCTCCTCTGGAGGAGAAAGGGGAAGAACTCCCATCACTGGAATTCTGAAGGGGAAGAACTCCCATCAGCTGAAATTCCATGACTTGAATCCCATCTTCCAAATCATCTCCAAATCCTCTACAATGCATTTCAATTACCGGATATCTTGTTTTCCCTATTTGCAAAAACTCACTGGCATTGTCCAGACTCGGACTCTCATGTCTCTGCTCTCATTTCTCATATCTCATATCTTTCATATCACCCTCTCCTTTCTTATCTTCCATCTTTCTGCCCTCCTTACTACCGTCTCTTGTCACCTTTCTTTTCTCTCCTCTCCATTTTTTCTTCTCCCTTTCCTTTCTCCTCTCATCTTTTCCCCTCTCTTCTCAAATCTCTCTCTCTCTCTTTTCTCACTTATCTCTTTTCTATTTGCATCTCTCATCTCTCTCCTCTCATCTGTACTATCTTATTTATCTCTTCTCCCAGGTCTTTCAAATTTACTCTCTCCTGTCTCCTCTCTCCCCTCGTCTCTCCTCTCTCATATCTCTTCTCTACTCACTTATCTATTCTCTCTACTCTGCTCCCCTTTTACACTTTCCTATATGCTCTCACTCTCACCCTCCCCTTTCTTATCTGCTGTTTTTACACTCCTTTCTACCACCTGTCTCCTCTCGTTTCTCTCCTCTCTGCACTCTCATCTTTACCCTCTTCTTTCTCCTCACTACTTTCTTCTCTTAAATCTCTGATCTCTGATCTTTCATCTCTCTCCTCTCAACTCTCACCTCTCTCCTCTCTTTCCTCTCTTCTATTGCCTCTGTGCGCTCTTATCCCTCTTTTCTTCTCTGTCCTGTCTCCTCTCTTCTATCTCATATCTTCTCTCTCATATCCTCTTCCTTCATCTCCTCTCTCCTCTTCTCTTCTCTCTCCTTCGTTCCCGCCTTACTCCCCTCTTCTCTCCCATCTGTCATGTCTAATCTCTCCACTCATTTCTACTCTGTTTTCTATCATCTAATCTCTCTTCTCTTTTCATTCTTCTCTTTACTCTCTTCTCTGACTAATTGAAGATGCCAAATCCATCAAGATCCTCTCCGCGAAGCAGAAATCCTGTCCGTGCAACTGAAAACCATCGAAATCCTCTCCGTGAAACTGAACACCATCGAAATCCTCTCCACGAAACAGAAATCCTCTCCGTCAAAATTAAAACATTGAAATCGTCTCCGCTAAACTGGACTTAATCGAATTTTTTCCGTCAAACAACTTAACTCTCCGGATTCATTGGTGAGGGTTAGAGTTAGGGTTAGAACTACGCACAGCATCGTGTTAAAAGACAACTGATTGAACTAATTGAATCAATTCATTGCGCAACCGATTTTACAGTCAGTCAGTATCAGTCTCAGTTAAAGTTAACAAAAGCATTGCGCAATCTAAATCAACCCTCCAATACACAGCAGCAGTGAGAAGTTGAACCCTCCCCCCAGCTTTATCTATTACGTCTCGCAAAACTGAGTACAATCTTTGCAGCAAGTTAAAAGTATGGAAATAGTTTTTCAAATGCTGTGCTTTTTCTTTTCATATTTAAAGCAAACAACTTATATCCCCGAACTCAGCGTTGCAAGATCTTTCCAGCAATATCAGTTTCTCCTATCAAAGTTTAAAACTCGAGGAACAGTTAGCGTTTAAAACTGTCTGATTTATTGCATTGAAGTATCGAGTGTACGTTGACTGCCTGCTTGCAAGTTGATGCATTGAATTTCAATGTCCAACAAATACACAGGGCTGCCCATTGAAAGGCAGGAAAACTTATCAGTAGCCATATCATTGCGCAATTATCTATACAGTCAGCCAGTGAGCCAGGGTCCAAGTGTACACACGCAGCCACTGAGAACGCTCCCAACCCCCACTGGAAAGAAAATACACTACAGAGATAGGGAAAAGTTGTGGCGCAATCACTAAAAATTCATGCATTTTTCAGCTCCAAGCAGAAAGAGGGGACAATTAAGATTATCAAAGGTCAAGATTCAAGTTTTCTGCTTTTTTGAGGATCTTAGAAATTAAAATTTCAGAATTAAAATAGCCTATAGCCGACCTCGGATAATTTCCAATCTTCCCATATAAGTTTCAACGCTGAGTTGGCACTATTCAAGGAGGAGTTGTCGAAATGACAGACAGACATACAGACAGACATACAGACAGACATACAGACAGACAAACAACGCGTCAACTTTAGTATATATAGAGATAGATAGAAGATAGAAGATAGATAGATAGATAGAGAGGACTAGCAATCTTCGCCCCCCGTTGGAGGACATCTGTATAGAACCTCTGTTCTCTACAAGTAACAAAAAGATAGCCAAAAAAGGCCTTCACAAAAAAAACAGACAAAATACTCAAAGGAAGTGCAATGCAAAAAGAAATCATCCCAAGACAGCAAGCATCCCCCAGATAGCAAGCATCTTCCAGATTACAAGCAACCCCCAGATAGCAAGCATCCCCCAGATAGCAAGCATCCCCCAGATAGCAAGCATCCCCCAGATAGCAAGCATCCGCCAGATAGCAAGCATCTTCCAGATAGCAAGCATCCGCCAGATAGCAAGCATCTTCCAGATTACAAGCAACCCCCAGATAGCAAGCATCCCCCAGATAGCAAGCATCCCCCAGATAGCAAGCATCCCCCAGATAGCAAGCATCCGCCAGATAGCAGGCATCTTCCAGATTACAAGCAACCCCCAGATAGCAAGCATCCCCCAGATAGCAAGCATCCCCCAGATAGCAAGCATCCGCCAGATAGCAAGAATCTTTTATGTTCGACATGGTGGCTCTTCTAGGTTTGAAATGGTGGCTCTTTAATGTTCGAAATAGTGGCTCTTTTATTTTCGACATGGTGGCTCTTTTAGGTTTGACATGGTAGCTCTGTTATGTCCGAAATGGTGGCTCTTTAATGTTTGACATAAAGTCACATATATGTTTGACATGGTGGCTCTTAAATGTTTGACATGGTGGCTCTTTATGTTTGACATGTTGGCTCTTTTATGTTCGAAATGGTGGCTCTTTTTTGTTCTACATGTTAACTCTTTTTATTTGATACGGTGGCTTTTTTTATGTCTGACATGTTGGCTCTTTAATGTTCGACAAAGTGGCTCTTAAATGTTTGACATAGTGGCTCTTCAATGTTTGACAATGTGGCTTTTGAATGTTTGACATGGTGGCTCTTTAATGTTTGACATGGTAGCTCTGTTATGTTCGACATGGTGGCTCTTCTAGGTTTGACACGAAGGCTCTTAAATGTTTAACATGGTGGCTCTTTAATGTTTCACATGGTGGCTCTTTAATGTTTTACATGGTGGCTCTTTTATGTTTAACTTGGTAGCTCTTTGTTATTTTACATGGCAGCTCTTTTATGTTCGACATGGTGGCTCTTTAATATTCTTCATGTTATAGCTCTTTCATGTTTGACATGGTGGCTCTTTAATGTTCGAAATGGTGGCTCTTTAATGTTTAACACAAAGTCACATATATGTTTGACATGGTGGCTCTTAAATGTTTGACATGGTGGCTCTTTTATGTTTGACATGGTGGCTCTTTAATGTTCGAAAAAGTGGCTCCTAAATGTTTGACATAGTGGCTCTTTGATGTTCGAAATAGTGACTCTTTTATTTTCGACATGGTGGCTCTTTAATGTTCGAAATGGTGGCTGTTTAATGTTAGAAATGGTGGCTCTTTTATGTTTGACATAAAGTCACTTATATTTTTTATATGGTGCCTCTTAAATATTAGACATGGTGGCTCGTTTAGGTTTGACATGGTGGCTCTTTAATATTCGATATGTTAGCTCTTTTATGTTCGACATGGTGGCTCTTCTATGTTTGACATTGCGCTTCTTTTATGTTTAGAAGTTTTGTGTTTTTAAGGTGTTTTAATAAAAAAAATCTTTTTTGCCCTACTAAGATTCGAACCCAAGTCGCTACATTAGCATTCCAGTCTGTTCGCATCTGGGCTATCTTTTTCAATTAGAGAACATAAATTGTGGCCCTTATAATTCAATTCTTACAGCAAGTCAATTGGAGTAAAAAGTTATGACATAATCAATTTCTCAGTCAGCCAGAATCAGTCTCAATTTAAGTTGCCAATATGGTTACGCAATTTCATTCAAGTCGTGTGTGCATTTCTTTGACACTGTTTTCAACTTGTTGTGATGCAATCTTTATCACAATCGGAATTCAGCCAGTCAGTTTTTTCTCTAGCATTCTTACAATGCATTTCAAGTCGAAAATTTTGCTTGACCTTTGCAAAAAAGCAGGTTTTTCGAATATTTAATCCCTTTAGCATTGAGCAATTTCTTAGCCAAGATGCATGTACCGTCCCAGGAAAATTTCTGATCGAATGGTGCAAGTTTGAAGAAAATCGGTTAAGCCATTTTTTCTGAAATCTATCGCATACCTACCTACCCACAGACAACTCATTTTTAGTATATAGGATGTAGTGCTGTGGATGTCAACTGGCACTGCCTTTGAGCCGCTTGCCATTGGCCTGGGACACTCTGCACCTGAAGAAGCTTGCAGAGACGGTCGAAGTCTGAGCGACTCGTAGTGCTCGTGACTCAAGAGCACACGCACAGTGGCATTGGGAGGCTGCTTGTCACACTTGAAATATTGCAGCACATTACCATTGGACTGGTAAATCACCAGGTCCATGTCAAAGCAGCTACTAAACAGAGCTGCCACTTCGTCTGAAATATAAACCCCTTCCTGAAAGGAGGAATTCGCAATCTCATCGGCGCAATCAGGCGCGATGATGCCATTCGCGACCAACTGTGGCAAAAGTTCAACTGCACGACAGGCCAACTCGTGCCGAAGGGTAGCGGCATCGGTTTCATGCGGTGTGCCACGTAGCTGGTCGCACACGGCATGAAAAAAGCAGTTGCCATCGCCAATGGTGGTATTGACCTGCAACTGACTAAAGGGCACAATAGATTCGACACAAGGTAACCTGGTGACAGATTCACCGCGCCGACAATCAGCCTGTCTCTGCCGCTGCTCTTCCAGACGGGTAATCCGCTCAGCCTCGTCCTCAGCAGCGCGAAACTCAGCCTGTCTCTGCCGCTGTTCCTCCAGACGGGCAATCCGCTCAGCCTCGTCTTCAGCAGCGCGAAACAAAGCCTGTCTCTGCCGCTGTTCCTCCAGACGGGCAATCCGCTCAGCCTCGTCTTCAGCAGCGCGAAACAAAGCCTGTCTCTGCCGCTGTTCCTCCAGACGGGCAATCCGCTCAGCCTCGTCTTCAGCAGCGCGAAACAAAGCCTGTCTCTGCCGCTGTTCCTCCAGACGGGCAATCCGCTCAGCCTCGTCTTCAGCAACGCGACACTCAGCCTGTCTCTGCCGCTGTTCCTCCAGACGGGCAATCCGCTCAGCCTCGTCTTCAGCAACGCGACATTCAGCCTGTCTCTGCCGCTGTTCCTCCAGACGGGCAAACCGCTCAGCCTCGTCTTCAACAGCGCGGCGCTCGGCGTCTCGCCGCCGCTGCTCTTCCAGACGGGCATCGCGCTCTCCAGCAGACTCGGCCAGTCGTCTTTTCTTTGCGTCACGGCTTCTCTTCAAATGGCTTGCGCCACGGCGCACCATCATACAGTGGGGCTAAATAGATAAAGCACTATTAGAGGGTTCAAAAACCAAAGAAAAGAAAGAAGGAAAGGAAGCAGTGGGCTACATAAAAACCAAGCAGCCTACAGCTATTAGCATTATAATCTATGGCCAAAACCGTTTGCAAGCTCTCACTGCCGAAAAAATACATTAGCGAGATGGGCAAAAACCTGTTTTCTGACAATTGAGAGGCCTCTTTAATTTGGATAGCTTATTAAAAATACGTGTACCGATTCCGGACAATTTGCCATCTAATGGTGCAAAAACGGAGAAAATCGGTCATTCCGTTCGCAAGATTTTCTGTTACAAGCAAACAAACAAACAAACAAACTCAACTTTAGTATATAAGAAAGAATGTGCAATTGCTAACTAACCTGGCTAGCACATTATGACAAACCTGGAATAAGCCCATTCCACTATTTATTCTAAGTCTATAAATTAGCAAATTTTCAAATAAAAAGTTTCTCCAAAGTCAATTGTTAAAGATTCCCAGTGCCAAGCTTGAGCCATCAGTTGAGTAGGCCCAGTGCCAAGCTTGAGCTATCAGTTGAATAGGCCCAGTGCCAAGCTTGAGCTATCAGTTGAATAGGCCCAGTGCCAAGCTTGAGCTATCAGTTGAGTAGGCCCAGTGCCAAGCTGGAGCTATCAGTTGAGTAGGCCCAGTGCCAAGCTTGAGCTATCAGTTGAGTAGGCCCAGTGCCAAGCTTGAGCCATCAGTTGAATAGGCCCAGTGCCAAGCTTGAGCCATCAGTTGAGTAGGCCCAGTGCCAAGCTTGAGCCATCAGTTGAATAGGCCCAGTGCCAAGCTTGAGCTATCAGTTGAATAGGCCCAGTGCCAAGCTTGAGCTATCAGTTGAGTAGGCCCAGTGCCAAGCTTGAGCTATCAGCTGAGTAGGCCCCAGGTAGGCCTAGTACGTCTGAGTCAACTAAGTCTGTCTGTCTGTCTCAACTAAGTTGAGTAGCTCAAGCTTGATCTCAGGTACTCAACTCAACTGATAGCTGAAGCTTAGCACTGCTCACTTGGTGGCATATGGAATCTATGAAAATCCTACGAACCCAGAGCTCTCAGAGTCTTGCTAACGCACTTCCAGACAACCATGGACGTCGCTGCGGAAGACTCCGACCAGATGCCAAGCGGATTTCACGCCAAAGCAGCCGCCAAAGCTGCCCGACTTCGTCGGGAGGCCGCCAAGTTGGCCTCCGCCTCGGCGTTGGAATCTCCGGGCGGCATCGAGTCGCGGCCGGGCGAGTGGGCGCCAACACAGTCCAAGCTGCTTCGCCGGGTGGCTGTGGCCGCCAGGCCGGGCCACTTCGAGCTGAGCCTGCAGTACGGGCCCTACTCTGTGGCCTACGACACCACCGGCCGCCTGCTGGCCCTGTGTGGCCGTGGCGGCCACGTTGCAGCCTTTGAATGGCGTCAGAAACGGCTCATGTTCGAGTCTCAGGTGTGGAATTTATCGAACTTTTTTTCGGAGCGGCCTACTTATAGTAGGAGAAGCCGTGTAGTTTATACAATCTACAAAATATATAAATTATTGAATGTGTCAAGTTCAAGACAACTGACACATTCTGATTTTAGCTGACACATTCTAGGAAAATTGACACATTTTATGACAACTTACACATTATGATGTTACCTGACATAATTTATGACAACTGACACATGCTGATGTTACCTGACATAATTTATGACAACTGACACATTCTGGTGTTACCTGACATAATTTATGACAACTGACACATTCTGATGTTACCTGACATAATTTATGACAACTGACACATTCTGATGTTACCTGACATTACAACTGACAACCATCAATAAGCCCATTGCCCATCCGCATCCCCAGGTGAACGAGCCGTGCCACGCGCTAACCTGGGTAGGCGCTGGCTCCACCCCCCAGCTGGCCGTGGCCCATAGCAACTGGACTTACATTTACGACGCGCAGGGCCTCGAGCTGCACTGCTTGAAGCGATTGCACAAGGCTAATAAGCTGTTCTGGCTACCTAGGCACTGGCTTCTGGCCGCTTGCACAGACACCGGCCACCTGCACTGGCAGGATGTCAGCACCGGACAGACTGTCGCCAGCTACTGCGGACACCACGGCCCGCTGCGAGTGTCCGCCCTGCACCCGGACAGCGGCTGTGTGCTCACCGGACAGCCCAACGGGCAGCTCTGCATTTGGACTCCGTTGGAGAAGCGGCCGGTAGTGAAAATGCTGTGCTGTCCGGCCGGTGTCCGAGCTGTGGCAACCGCCCCGGCCGGACACGCCGTGTACACCCTGGGCGGCGACTCCCGCCTGCGTGTGTGGGACATCCGCTGCCTCCGACCGCTGTCTGTCAGCGACAGCGGCGCCGACGCGGCGTCGATTCGCCTGTTCGACGCGGCGCCGCAGCTGGCGGTCAGTCAGCGCGGCCTGCTGGCCTGTCCGGTGCGGCAGGGCGCCGCTCTGATGGTGTTGCCGGCCGGCGGGGCCAAGCCGCTGCTCAGCCACCCGAGTCCCGGCCGGCTGTCCGACTTGGCCTTCTGTCCGTGGGAGGACGTGTTGGCTTTTGGACACGCCCGCGGCCTCGGCTCCGTGCTGGTGCCGGGCTCGGGCGAGCCCAACCCGGACGGCGCCGTCCACCCGCTGTCCGGGAAGCGGCAGCGTCGCGAGGCGGAAGTCCGCGGCCTGCTGGACAAACTGCCGCCCGAGACCATCGCCCCGCCGGCTGTGGGCGGCGGCGTCAACGCGGTGGACGCCGAGGGCATCGAGGAGGCTCTGGCCAGGAAGCGGGCGGCCGTGATGGCGCTGCCGTCGGACGAGGTTCGCCAGTTTCAGCCGCGCCGACGAAGCGGCAAGGCGTCCGGCGAGTTGAACAGAAAAGTCGGCGAAAGATGGCAGCGCAGGCGGATGGAGCTGCGCCAGCTGCTCAAGTCGAAGAAGCGAGTCCTGGCCGAGATGGGCGACGAAGGCGCCGACGCCGCAGGCGGTCGGAAGACGAAGAAGGCTAAGAAGGTTTCACAGAGCGGGGAGCTGACTAAGCCGGCGACTGGCACCTTCTTGGACAGGCTTATACCCAAGGCCGACTGAGCTGCCGCTTTTTAATCTGTTTAAATTTTCGGTTCTAATAATGTATGTGTCAGACTAGTTTGGTTTGTGTCAGACTGGTTTGATTTGTGTCAGACTGGTTTGATTTGTGTCAGACTGGTTTGATTTGTGTCAGACTGGTTTGATTTGTGTCAGACTGGTTTGATTTGTGTCAGACTGGTTTGATTTGTGTCAGACTAGTTTGATTTGTGTCGGACTGGTTTGATTTGTGTCAGACTGGTTTGATTTGTGTCAGAATGGTTTGATTTGTGTCAGACTGGTTTGATTTGTGTCAGACTAGTTTGATTTGTGTCAGACTGGTTTGATTTGTGTCAGACTATTTAAACAGATTGTGTCAGACTGGTTTGATTTGTGTCAGACTATTAAAACAGATTGTGTCAGACAAACAAAACGTGCATCCATCGGGGAAAAGGAACAATGTTGACAGTAATTGATTTGCAGAACTGCTTCTATTGCTTGCTGGTTAAAACCTAAGGCAGGCAATAAATCATTACCGGATACTTGATGCTGATGCTTCTATAAAATAAACACACACTGTGCGTTTCTTCATGCGCATTTAAACACATCGGGTTAGTCGTTTTGTTTCGGAAACAAAAAAAAGATTGAATTTACTGTGTTAATTATTTTTTTCTTAATGGTACGTGACTTACTGCAAATTAAGATATAAAAAAGCAGATTTTCCTTCAGCTGCCTTTATATAAGGCCTTGACTTAATAAGGCTTGAGTGCACGGAAATTGTCCTGTGGGAGTGACAGCCATGAGTGCCAACGCCCAAGGCCCTGAGACTGTACATGCCTGACGATTGGAAAGTCACGAGCCGATGTACACCCTGTGTGAGCGACTGGATGAGTGCTGTGCCAGCGTACAGCATTGGCGCGCTTGCATTTGCTCAGGAGCCAGCGGATTGGGCTGAGGGGCGATATCGGCGAAGAGCCAGGGTGCCAGAATCCCTACTGCAGTTGATATTAAATGTTATTATTCATAATAATATTTATTTCATCGGCAATCAATCATTTTTCGCTGATTTTACATGTACAGGATTCGGTTACGTATGATAGGAACTGCAGGAACTTGCTCTGCATCTGTTTTCAGGGTGATAAGAGCTTGCCTCAGGATCCTAAATCCCCCGTCTGGCTTGAGCTGCCCAGGTGCCTTTTTTGTTAGTTCTTAAAAACAGCCAAGAATGACGCACTGCTAGTCAGGGCAACGTGCAAGTTCTTGGATTTCTGTGCTTTGCAATGCCGCGATTTCTTGCCATTTGATCCTCTGATCTCCCAGCTTCCCCCATCCTCTGATCTCCCAGCTTCCCCGATCCCCTGATCTCCCATCTTCCCCATCCTTTGATCTCCCATTTTCCCCATCATCTGATCTCCCATCATCCCCTTCTTCTGATCTCCCATCTTCCCCATCATCTGATCTCCCAGCTTCCCCATCCTCTGATCTCCCATCTTTCGCATCCTCTGATCTCTCATCTGCCCCATCATCTGATATCCCATCTTCCCCATCATCTGATCTCCCATCTTCCCCATCATCTGATCTCCCATCTTCCCCATCATCTGATCTCCCATCTTCCCCATCATCTGATCTCCCATCTTCCCCATCATCTGATCTCCCATCTTCCCCATCCCTTGATCTCACATCTTCCCCATTCTTGATCTCCCAACTGCCTCAATAAAAAGCAACTCAAAGCCGTATTCACAGTGTAGATAAAAGGTTTTTAATTAGCTAACGATCAAGCAACTGCCGATCGCTAAAGCAGTCTTAAGCTTTAAAAAGCAATTATGCTTGCCAAACAGAGAATTAAGCTTGCAAATCAATTCTCGTCATTTAAAGAGCTTTTTTTCTTGAAAGCCGTTTATCGATAATTCAAGCTGTGTTTTTTTTGTTTTTTTATGGATGATTGAAGTGTCCTTCGCTGTGCAGCGACTGCATGGGGCGATATTAATGAGTTGCCTGCACTGAGCTACGAGTGCACTGCTGCACTAAATGAGAATTCGGTCTCCCGGAAACAGAGTCTATGCAATATTAATCCGAAGACCAGACAAGCACGCAGGCGCATCGGGCGGCCTTGTTCTCATATCCTGAGAGGCTGAGCTGAGCTGATGAAGCTGTGCTAGAACACTAGACAGCTCAAGGATTTGACGAAGGAAGCTGCTTGTTTGCTGAACTGCTGAGTAAGAAGTGTTCCTGATTTACAAACTGACTCTGGGCGCTCGGGATTCTTTGGCACACAATGAGTGAGTGATCAGATCCCCTGGAGTGCAGTAGAGAGTGATCAGATCCCCTGGAGTGCAGTAGAGAGTGATTAGATCCCATGGAGTGCAGTAGAGAGTGATCAGATCCCCTGGAGTGCAGTAGAGAGTGATTAGATCCCATGGAGTGCAGTAGAGAGTGATCAGATCCTCTGGAGTGCTGAGGAGAGTGATCAGATTCCCTGGAGTGCAGTAGAGAGTGATCAGATCCCCTGGAGTGCAGTAGAGAGTGATCAGATCCCCTGGAGTGCAGTAGAGAGTGATCAGATTCCCTGGAGTGCAGTAGAGAGTGATCAGATCCCCTGGAGTGCAGTAGAGAGTGATCAGATCCCCTGGAGTGCTGAGGAGAGTGATCAGATTCCCTGGAGTGCAGTAGAGAGTGATCAGATTCCCTGGAGTGCAGTAGAGAGTGATCAGATCCCCTGGAGTGCAGTAGAGAGTGATCAGATCCCCTGGAGTGCTGAGGAGAGTGATCAGATCCCCTGGAGTGCAGTAGAGATTGATCAGATCCCCTGGAGTGCAGTAGAGAGTGATCAGATCCCCTGGAGTGCAGTAGAGAGTGATCAGATCCCCTGGAGTGCTGAGGAGAGTGATCAGATTCCCTGGAGAGCAGCGGATCGAGTGTGAACAAATCCTCTGAAAGACGTTGAGAAGTTCTGAAATAAATTTATTATTTGCGTCAGTGATATTGTTTTCGACGAAAATAGATTTAAGACTTACTTAACATTTGCAAGCTCTGCATTGGATTACCGGATACGAAGGTAAATCCAGCTTACTTCGATAGCGCCTCACGCTAAAATGTTGTGAATAAGCAGTCTAAATGCCGAGCAGATTAACAAACCTGGGAGAGAATCTGGGCTCATATCCATCCTTTGCGATTTCCTATTGTAGAATACATTCTCTTCATCACACGGAGCGCAAATCCGATTAGCGCTTAATTGAAAATCAGCTAGCAGCTCCACTCTGACTGCATGGCCTGATGGATAGGCTCAGGTGCCGTAGCGATATAAAAATTTGTGCTTGTAAACGCCCCGGCCCTCCCCTGTCAGCACGCGATGGACTGGGGGAAGCTGGCAATGCTATGATGATGATGATAACAAACGAGCCGTGACCAGCGCGACGCCAGAAATAAATGGTCAATTCTTCCGCCGGTCTCCAAGGCTGTAATGCCAGAATTCTGTCTTGCGTGGGATTCTGCCGAAATCTGAGCTCCGTGATCTGCGCAGTCAAGTAGAAGGCTCGAGGCCAAAAACATGGTCTCTCCTAAAGCCATGGAGAGTGCGGACGCAGCATCTGGACAGAAAACTGAATAGGCAGGGTGTTTCACTCCGGGTGTCTATTTTTAGAACTCCTTGATTTTGCAGCCAGAAAACTTCCTGTTCAAAATGAAGCTGCAAAAGAAACCACTGTAGGAGAAATTACCGAAGCTGGAAGCCAGGCAGCTCGCTTATTTTGATAATTGTCTGACCAGGAAGAGAAGGACGGGGCGAAATTCGAGTTCGGGTCGGGATTGAATTTCCTACTGACCCGGGCCGAGATGCTGCCCTATGATTTCTGTAGGCTCCTTGTGTACCGTTTGGCATCAGATCAGTCTGGGTATCAGGAAGTCAGCAGCTTTTAGTACATTTGAGTTCCTTTCATCCGATTCAGACTGACTGACTTACTAACTAACTAACTAATTAAACAACTAACTAACTAACTAACTAACTAACTAATTAAACAACTAACTAACTAACTAACTAACTAACTAACTAACTAACTAACTAACTAACTAACTAACTAACTAACTAACTAACTAACTAACTAACTAACTAACTAACTAACTAACTAACTAACTAACTAACTGACTAACTAACCAATTAACCAACTAACTAACTAACTAACTAACTAACTAACTAACTAACTAACTAACTAACTAACTAACTAACTAACTAACTAACTAACTAACTAACTAACTAACTAACTAACTAACTAACTAACTAACTAACTAACTAACTAACTCACTAATACGGCAAAACCCAAGTACCTCAAACACATTTTGTTAATTTTGAAAGCAATTTTTCGTTTGCAGCAAGTGGGCAAAGACCCATGATGGACAGCAGAGCCAAGTACGAGCGTAGCAGAGATTCACCGGTTCGTGTAAACAACCAGACAGCAGCCGAGCACGCAAAATAACAAATCTTGGTGGGAATCTAACGCAGCTGCGCGGCCCCTGAAGCCGTTGCGTGCGGCGCTGATCTGATTTTGAGTGAAAGCTTGCGAGACAGTTTAGCTTGGCTACCAGCTCCCAGGGGAGAACTGCTGGGCTAAAAAATCGATGTGTTCACTAAGGGCCCGGGGAGACGGCCGAACTCTTCTCTAGGATCCGAAAAGTAATTGAAAAGGGCAGCGGGTGGATCGAGATAAAAAGTATGCAGAAGGAGAGACCAGTGGCGTAGCTGACTGGAGTGACACTGTTGGGAGAATATACGCAGTGATAGGGATTAGGGATCAGGGCAGGGTGACATCACGACAGGGAACCTCCTTGCTTGCCTCCTTCAGTGGGTCACTGCTACCCTCTAAAGACACATTCAGTGGATCACTGCTACCCTAAGAAACATTCAGTGGGTCACTGCTACCCTAAGACACATTCAGTGGGTCACTGCTACCCTCTAAAGACACATTCAGTGGGTCACTGCTACCCTAAGAAACATTCAGTGGGTCACTGCTACCCTCTAAAGACACATTCAGTGGGTCACTGCTACCCTAAGACACACTCAGTGGGTCACTGCTACCCTAAGACACACTCAGTGGGTCACTGCTACCCTAAGACACACTCAGTGGGTCACTGCTACCCTCTAAAGACACACTCAGTGGGTCACTGCTACCCTAAGAAACATTCAGTGGATCACTGCTACCCTCTAAAGACACACTCAGTGGGTCACTGCTACCCTAAGACACATTCAGTGGGTCACTGCTACCCTCTAAAGACACATTCAGTGGATCACTGCTACCCTCTAAAGACACATTTAGTCGGTCACTGCTACCCTCTAAAGACACATTCAGTGGATCACTGTTACCCTAAGAAACATTCAGTGGATCACTGCTACCCTCTAAAGACACATTTAGTCGGTCACTGCTACCCTCTAAAGACACATTCAGTGGATCACTGTTACCCTAAGAAACATTCAGTGGGTCACTGCTACCCTCTAAAGACACATTTAGTCGGTCACTGCTACCCTCTAAAGACACATTCAGTGGGTCACTGCTACCCTCTAAAGACACATTCAGTGGGTCACTGCTACCCTCTAAAGACACATTCAGTGGGTCAAAGCTACCCTCTAAAGACACATTTAGTCGGTCACTGCTACCCTCTAAAGACACATTCAGTGGGTCAAAGCTACCCTCTAAAGACACACTCAGTGGGTCACTGCTACCCTAAGACACACTCAGTGGGTCACTGCTACCCTAAGACACACTCAGTGGGTCACTGCTACCCTAAGACACACTCAGTGGGTCACTGCTACCCTAAGACACACTCAGTGGGTCACTGCTACCCTAAGACACACTCAGTGGGTCACTGCTACCCTAAGACACACTCAGTGGGTCACTGCTACCCTAAGACACACTCAGTGGGTCACTGCTACCCTAAGACACACTCAGTGGGTCACTGCTACCCTAAGACACACTCAGTGGGTCACTGCTACCCTAAGACACACTCAGTGGGTCACTGCTACCCTAAGACACACTCAGTGGGTCACTGCTACCCTAAGACACACTCAGTGGGTCACTGCTACCCTAAGACACACTCAGTGGGTCACTGCTACCCTAAGACACACTCAGTGGGTCACTGCTACCCTAAGACACACTCAGTGGGTCACTGCTACCCTAAGACACATTCAGTGGGTCACTGCTACCCTAAGACACACTCAGTGGGTCACTGCTACCCTAAGACACACTCAGTGGGTCACTGCTACCCTAAGACACACTCAGTGGGTCACTGCTACCCTAAGACACATTCAGTGGGTCACTGCTACCCTAAGACACACTCAGTGGGTCACTGCTACCCTAAGACACACTCAGTGGGTCACTGCTACCCTAAGACACATTCAGTGGGTCACTGCTACCCTAAGACACATTCAGTGGGTCACTGCTACCCTAAGACACACTCAGTGGGTCACTGCTACCCTAAGACACACTCAGTGGGTCACTGCTACCCTAAGACACACTCAGTGGGTCACTGCTACCCTAAGACACATTCAGTGGGTCACTGCTACCCTAAGACACATTCAGTGGGTCACTACTACCCTAAGACACACCCAGTGGGTCACTGCTACCCTAAGAAACATTCAGTGGGTCACTGCATCCCCAATTTTCCCATTCCAACTGAAAATGGCAAGAAGGACAGTCAGTGGCCCTTCCCATTCCATTTCTTGCCTCAGCTCCCAGTTTCCTCATTTCCTTCTCCCACTGAGTCCCTGTCTGCCTTCCGCCCGGATGCTTCAGGGACGGCCAGTTGAGACAAAAACAAGAGCCTCAGCATGTCTCTTTGAAATCTTTTTTTGCTGCTGCTTTGCCGGTTTTTGCCGCCCACGTGTGTCCTGCCATCCAGCGCTCCCCCCAATCAGCCACTCCTAACTGCCAGCCTCCCTCCCATCTCCCCTTTTCCCCAGCCCCCCATCCCGCTCTGCAGTTATTTTTGCTTCCTTTCAACACATTCTCCTTCCCTGGCTTAACACCTGCCGTTTCTGTGGCTTTCGCCTCGGGCCAAAATAATATTCTCGAACTGGTCAAGTATCGTGCAAAAACTTAACGTAAGTTGGATGTAAACACAAATGCCAATGTTTTAATTATTCTTGGCTTTTATGAAGATTTTGCTGTATGTTAAAATTTTTAATTTTTATTTAATTTTGTTAGACAGCACAGAACCTGGGTGAAGTAACAGAATTCAATGCATTCTGTTTGTCGCATCTCTTCTCCAAATATAAAACTAGTTCACTGTGTCTGATCTGCCTCTCCCCTCCACCCTCTGTCTTCTACCCTCTTCTACCCTCTACCCTCTACCCTCTACAATCTCTCCTCTACCCTCTACCCTCTACAATCTCTCCTCTACCCTCTACCCTCTACAATCTCTCATCTACCCTCTACCCTCTACAATCTCTCCTCTACCCTCTACCCTCTACCCTCTACAATCTCCCCTCTACCCTCTACCCTCTACAATCTCTCCTCTACCCTCTACCCTCTACAATCTCTCCTCTACCCTCTACCCTCTACAATCTCCCCTCTACCCTTTACCCTCTACCCTCTACCCTCTACCCTCTACAATCTCTCCTCTACCCTCTACCCTCTACCCTCTACAATCTCCCCTCTACCCTTTACCCTCTACCCTCTACCCTCTACCCTCTACAATCTCTCCTCTACCCTCTACCCTCTACCCTCTACAATCTCCCCTCTACCCTCTACCCTCTACAATCTCTCCTCTACCCTCTACCCTCTACAATCTCCCTTCTACCCTCTACTGTCTCCCTTTTTCCTTCTACTCTCTCTCGCTCCTCCTTCCTATCTATCTATCAGGTACCTATCTCTACCCACCTCTCACCTCCCATCTACTCTCTATCATCTCCACCATTGACCTCTCTACCCTCTACTCTCTCTAATCCCCCTCTACCGTCTCACCGTTTCTCTCTAGCACATTAATCTCATCTCTCTCCTCTCTCCCAGTCGAGACGCCGTACAATCAGCCTCATTCAGGATCCCTCATGCAGAGCACTGCTGCCAGGCCGAAATTCCCAGCGATAACAATAGCATTGCTCGCAGCTCATCCGGCACTCAGCTTATTTATCAATCACAGCGTATTAACGAGCGCATATTTTTTTAACTACGTCAAAAAGGAATAGGGGAGGACCAGATGAATCCAGTTTTCACAGGCATGCACTTAACAGGCTTCAAAGAGAGAAAAATTCAAGAGAAAAATCCATTATTTGTAAGCCCCACTGCATTCGCAACCCCCGCCCACCTCTGCGAGTCGTCGAGGGCTTCCCAACTAAGTGAGCTCAACTGAGATTTAGAAAGCAGAAAATAAGTTCGAAATTGCATTTCCTGCCGAGAACTTTCTTGCTGTCTTTGTTTAGATAGACTGCAGGAATAGAATGGATTGCTAATCTAGCCAGCATCACTGATGAAGGAATAGAATGGATTGCTAATCTAGCCAACATCACTGATGAAGGAATAGAATGGATTGCTAATCTAGCCAGCATCACTGATGAAGGAATAGAATGGATTGCTAATCTAGCCAGCATCACTGATGAAGGAATAGAATGGATTGCTAATCTAGCCAGCATCACTGATGAAGGAATAGAATGGATTGCTAATCTAGCCAGCATCACTGATGAAGGAATAGAATGGATTGCTAATCTAGCCAGCATCACTGATGAAGGAATAGAATGGATTGCTAATCTAGCCAACATCACTGATGAAGGAATAGAATGGATTGCTAATCTAGCCAACATCACTGATGAAGGAATAGAATGGATTGCTAATCTAGCCAGCATCACTGATGAAGGAATAGAGTGGATTGCTAATCTAGCCAACATCACTGATGAAGGAATAGAATGGATTGCTAATCTAGCCAACATCACTGATGCAGGAATAGAATGGATTGCTAATCTGGCCAGCATCACTGATGAAGGAATAGAATGGATTGCTAATCTGGCCAGCATCACTGATGAAGGAATAGAATGGATTGCTAATCTAGCCAGCATCACTGATGAAGGAATAGAATGGATTGCTAATCTAGCCAACATCACTGATGAAGGAATAGAATGGATTGCTAATCTAGCCAGCATCACTGATGAAGGAATAGAATGGATTGCTAATCTAGCCAGCATCACTGATGAAGGAATAGAATGGATTGCTAATCTGGCCAGCATCACTGATGAAGGAATAGAATGGATTGCTAATCTAGCCAGCATCACTGATGAAGGAATAGAATGGATTGCTAATCTAGCCAACATCACTGATGAAGGAATAGAATGGATTGCTAATCTAGCCAACATCACTGATGAAGGAATAGAATGGATTGCTAATCTAGCCAGCATCACTGATGAAGGAATAGAGTGGATTGCTAATCTAGCCAACATCACTGATGAAGGAATAGAATGGATTGCTAATCTAGCCAACATCACTGATGAAGGAATAGAATGGATTGCTAATCTAGCCAACATCACTGATGCAGGAATAGAATGGATTGCTAATCTGGCCAGCATCACTGATGAAGGAATAGAATGGATTGCTAATCTGGCCAGCATCACTGATGAAGGAATAGAATGGATTGCTAATCTAGCCAACATCACTGATGCAGGAATAGAATGGATTGCTAATCTGGCCAGCATCACTGATGAAGGAATAGAATGGATTGCTAATCTAGCCAACATCACTGATGAAGGAATAGAATGGATTGCTAATCTGGCCAGCATCACTGATGAAGGAATAGAATGGATTGCTAATCTAGCCAACATCACTGATGAAGGAATAGAATGGATTGCTAATCTAGCCAACATCACTGATGAAGGAATAGAATGGATTGCTAATCTAGCCAACATCACTGATGAAGGAATACAATGGATTGCTAATCTAGCCAGCATCACTGATGAAGGAATAGAGTGGATTGCTAATCTAGCCAGCATCACTGATGAAGGAATAGAATGGATTGCTAATCTAGCCAACATCACTGATGAAGGAATAGAATGGATTGCTAATCTAGCCAACATCACTGATGAAGGAATAGAATGGATTGCTAATCTGGCCAGCATCACTGATGAAGGAATTGAATGGATTGCTAATCTGGCCAGCATCACTGATGAAGGAATAGAATGGATTGCTAATCTAGCCAACATCACTGATGCAGGAATAGAATGGATTGCTAATCTGGCCAGCATCACTGATGAAGGAATAGAATGGATTGCTAATCTAGCCAACATCACTGATGAAGGAATAGAATGGATTGCTAATCTGGCCAGCATCACTGATGAAGGAATAGAATGGATTGCTAATCTAGCCAACATCACTGATGAAGGAATAGAATGGATTGCTAATCTAGCCAACATCACTGATGAAGGAATACAATGGATTGCTAATCTAGCCAGCATCACTGATGAAGGAATAGAATGGATTGCTAATCTAGCCAGCATCACTGATGAAGGAATAGAATGGATTGCTAATCTAGCCAACATCACTGATGAAGGAATAGAATGGATTGCTAATCTAGCCAACATCACTGATGAAGGAATAGAATGGATTGCTAATCTAGCCAACATCACTGATGAAGGAATAGAATGGATTGCTAATCTAGCCAACATCACAGATGAAGGAATAGAATGGATTGCTAATCTAGCCAACATCACTGATGAAGGAATAGAATGGATTGCTAATCTAGCCAGCATCACTGATGAAGGAATAGAATGGATTGCTAATCTATCACACGTCAGTCCCAACTAGGGGTGTCCGGGGTTCGGGGTCGGGTCGGGTTTTGGGTCCGGGTCGGGTTCGGGTTCGGGTAGGGTGTTCGGGTCGGGTTCGGGTTCGGGTAGGGTGTTCGGGTCGGGTTCGGGGTTCAGGGTTAGAGCTTCGGGTAAAAAAATGGAAACCCGAACACCCCTAGTCCCAGCTGACATTGAAAGCTATTAGCTGGAAATAATAGTATAGAGCTCCAAGGACTTTTGAACTTGGTACTTTTAGTTGAGTTAAGCTAGCTAGTAAAAATTTTATGACAGTTGTAAAAAGTAACTTTTTTCTCTCAAGTCTCCTGTTCCTTTGGCACGATTATTGTTCAGCCGAGGCCCAATCAATATCTCCCCACTGGCCTTCCGCTCTGCCCCTGTAATTTGCCTTGCCCCGCTTCACAGCCCATCAATTATCTGTGGAAGGTGGCTTTTCCATGACGTTTGCTTTTCCATGATTGAAATCCATTTTTTCAGAGAGTCAATTCTGCTCGCAGCTCTCTCGACTTCAATTCCGTGCCAGTGCAGCGCCTCTCTCAGGTGTTTTTGTTGGCACAATTTTTTGTTTTTATCAGCTATGACGAGTCGATTAAACAGATTATTCAATTTTTAGGTAGAAGAGATATTTACGTTTTTTCAGATTGTTTCATCTTTTATTTTTTCTAAATATTGGACACTTCTCTGTCATTCAAACAGAGGTGCTTCCTCCCTAATTTGAAATAACAGGAAAATTTCTGCCTTTGAAATCAATTAAATTCTGTGTACTTTTAGCAGCGGGGTGAATATTTTTACAGCAATAACTGCTGGCATTGTGCTTTCATTTGCCTACAAAACAGCACAACTAATTTCAGTGCTTCATTTCTCTCTCAAATGAAGACTCGGATTCCAGATTCAAACAAAGACTGTGATTCCAGATTCAAACAAAGACTGTGATTCCAGATTCAAACAAAGACTGTGATTCCAGATTCAAACAGACTCTGATTCCAGATTCAAACAGACTCTGATTCCAGATTCAAACAAACTCTGATTCCAGATTCAAACAAACTCTGATTCCAGATTCAAACAAGGACTGTCTCTCATTTCGAACAAAGACTGATAATTTTATTTTCAAAAAAAACAAATTCTATTTTCAAACAAAGACTGTGATTCTAGTTTGTTAAACAAACTCGTAGACTTCTGTGTCATACTCGTAGTTGGCTACTTAAACAAATATTTACTTTAATCTTCCATTAACAGTCAAAATCCGCAGCCGAAGTCGCTGTTGCCATGACAACCGCAGCGCCAGACACACTGCCAAGCCTCACAATGAGCATCAAGACTCAGCAGCTGCTGAAAAAATGCGCCCCATTGAAGAGCCCGGATCTCAAGGATGTGCTGGCCATCTATCGCTACCTGCAGTGCATGAACCAGACCAAGCTAACCGAGACATTTCGCCAGCAGCTGGGCCAAGTTCGGGCGGAACTGAACGGAGCCTTCCCCATCCTGCTGTCCATGACCTGTGTGCAGGTGCTGCTCATCGTGTTCGGGATTGCCGGCAATCTGTTCCTGCTCATCGCCGCGTCCCGTTGTCGGGCACTGAACAAGCAGCGAATCTGCTTCGTCATCAACCTGGCCGTATCCGATCTCATCCTCTGCATCTTCACCCAGCCGTTTAATATTGTTAGACTGATGCAGCGCTACGGAGGCTGGAACTGGGGAGTGCGGCTCTGCAAGCTCGTGTCCAGCCTCACTGGGGTGAACTTGTTCGCGTCCACCTTTTCTGTGGTGGCCATCGCGCTGGACAGGATGCAGGTCAGCTGCTGGCTGGGGCCACGTGCTGTGGGTCACGGGGTTGTGTGGGTCACAGGATTGTGTGGGTCACAGGATTGTGTGGGTCACAGGATTGTGTGGGTCACGGGTTGTGTGGGTCACGGTGCTGGGTGAGTCACAGGGGTGTGGGTTACGGGGTTGTGGGTCACAGAATTGAAAAACACATAATTTTGGTCACAGAGTTGTGGGTCGCAGGGCTGTGGTTCACGGAGTTGTGGGTCACGGGAATTCGGATCACTCTGTGAGGGCGTAGAGCGGCCATATTTGGACAAAAAAATATAATTGCAATTTTTGTATCCAAGGATTTCGCTTTCACAGACTCAGATTAAATAACAAACGTTGCATACATTGGGCTGTTTGAATTTAATATTTTCAAAGCCGAGTTCATATAGATGCAGGCTAAGCATCTTGTAAAAACGGTTACAAAATCTAGAAAATTTGCCTTGTTTCTATGTTAAGCATTTCTGGACAGACTGTAATTTAATGCCGGTTTCAAGCGAATTTTCTTAGCAAGATTGCTGTTGCTGGGCCGGGAGAAGCTGAGGTGGCTTACGGGCTCTGCGACGGAGCGTTGGTTGCTGATTTGATGCCTTCTGGCTGGAAGAGAGCTTGCTCGATGGGATTTCCCCAGGGGCAGCATGGGATTTTTCGGATGTGGCAGGTTGTTTACTATGAGGCCGTCGGAATTTATGGATTTTTTAAGACGCGGAATGAATATCCACAGAGGTGGATATGGGCATGCGTCTGTCTTCAATTCCCCTAACCTCTGGCGAGGAGAGTCCAGGAGGTGGATGGTCGCTCGCCCGGTAGACCTTTTTACTATTAGAGGCTGGGTGCTGTGTGCAGTCAAACGCACAGGCACACACTCACACAGGAGTGTACAGCGGTTGGTCCTCAAGGATGTTAATTGCACGAGCAGAGCCAAGCTGAGATTCTAATTTAGCCCTCCAAATGAATGTGGCTGCACTTGGAATCGAGCCTGGGCTGCCAGCTGGGACACCAGAGCGCCGGGCCAGACCACTGGGCTACCTACGGCCCTCCCGCCCGGTAGCCCTCAGTTAGCGGACGAGCTGGCAGAGATCCTCGGGCCTGAAAACGTCGGAGAGGTCCGGGTTTGGGCCGATGCAGGTGAGCCTGCCCCGAGTAGAGGCTTAGAATTCGCAGATGAAGTGCTCAGCATTCTCAACACCGGAGAGGCAGAATGGGCATTCCTCACTGCGGATTTTCCCTGGAGGTAGCGATGCCTGGCAAAACAGTCATGGCCTGAAAGGGCCATGGTCACCGCCCTGATGTCCCTGCGATTGAGTCCAAACAGGGCCCTGTGGAGGGCGCGGGAAAGACAGGGGACAGCCGCGCGGGATTGCCGGCAGTCGGGGAAGTTAGATCACCTCTCCCTGTACTTGGATGCCACCCACTGGTTGACCCACGGGAAGGGGTACACAAGAGGTGATTCAAGGTGATTAGAGGTGACAAGTGATAAATTATGAATTATTTCTAAAACGCTTTTGATTAAATTCAGTTGATAGTTGCAAAGCCCAATGTTTCAGAAAAAGGATTGGCTTTGAAGTATTATTATTAAATGTAATTTTGCTCAAATGCACCCTGAGTTCTGTAACAGTGCATCTATATGTTCGCAAATGAAGAGGATCAGAGTGGGCGTAGCAGCTTGGTCAAAGTAATTCGTGCGCAATGCTGTGTAAATTAGATCAACAAATCTCTTTGCTTTGAAGCAGCAACTAAAGCGCTTATTAACTTAACTGGCATGTCTTTAAACAAGCAGCTTTGCAAGAAACAAACAAGTCTTTGCTTAAAATAGACAGTCTTTTGTCTTTGGAGTTTTGATGTTAAAAATCTTTTGACAAAACCTGCCATTTCCGTCGCTGCTGCGTCCTGAGTCTTCGACTTTCAGGAGGGTCTAATTAGATGGTTCGCCGTCTGGCAATGAGTTTGATTAAATTACAAGTATGCCGAAAAAATCCACACAGACTACTTGCATGAATCGGTTGTTAGTGACAGCATTGAAAAAGTTAAATTAGTTTTCTTTTATGTGTAGTCAGTAATCACTGTCAGAGACTGTGAAATCTTAAAATTTGATCTTAAAGTCTTAAGACTTTGATAGGGGTCGAGTTTGTGGGATTAAAAATACTAGAGTATTTACTTTACACACCCTTCCTACTCTTCACAAACCCTTCCTACTCTTCACAAACCCTTCCTACTCTTCACAAACCCTTCCTACTCTTCACAAACCCTTCCTACTCTTCACAAACCCTTCCTACTCTTCACAAACCCTTCCTACTCTTCACAAACCCTTCCTACTCTTCACAAACCCTTCCTACTCTTCACAAACCCTTCCTACTCTTCACAAACCCTTCCTACTCTTCACAAACCCTTCCTACTCTTCACAAACCCTTCCTACTCTTCACAAACCCTTCCTACTCTTCACAAACCCTTCCTACTCTTCACAAACCCTTCCTACTCTTCACAAACCCTTCCTACTCTTCACAAACCCTTCCTACTCTTCACAAACCCTTCCTACTCTTCACAAACCCTTCCTACTCTTCACAAACCCTTCCTACTCTTCACAAACCCTTTCTACTCTTCACAAACCCTTTCTACTCTTCACAAACCCTTCCTAATCTTCGCAAAGCCTCCCTAATATTCACAAACCCTCCCAAATATTCACAAACCCTCCCAAATATTCACAAACCCTCCCAAATGTTCACAAATCCTCCCTAATATTCACAAACCCTCCCTAATATTCACAAACCGTCCCTAATTTTCACAAAGCCTCCCAAATATTCACAAACCTTTTAGTCACAAACCTTTGCAAAGATATTTGCGAAACCTTTCACCATTCAGTTGACTCTGCGCCCGTCGACTCAGCCGCTATCGCCGCTGAAGATCGGTCTCAGCGTGACGGCCATCTGGCTCTTCTCCTGCCTGCTGGCCAGCCCGTCATTCTACTTCGCTGGGGTTGTCGAGGACACGCTCCGCTGGGACCGGAAAATCTACCTGTGCGGCGAGGACTACCTGCGCCATGGCCAGTGGCTGAAGCCGGCCAAGCTGGTGTACAGCGCCGCAACCATCCTGGTACAGTACCTGGTG
>NIVC01000482.1:190000-217500 GCA_002269645.1 Macrostomum lignano | reverse complement strand
AGACAGACAGACAGACAGACAGACAGACAGACAGACAGACAGACAGACAGACAGACAGACAGACAGACAGACAGACAGACAGACAGACAGACAGACAGACAGACAGACAGACATACAGACAGACAGACAGACAGACATACAGACAGACAGACAGACAGACAGACAGACAGACAGACAGACCGCCATACAGACAGACAGACAGACAGACAGACAGACAGACAGACAGACAGACAGACAGACAGACAGACAGACAGACAGACAGACAGACAGACAGACAGACAGACAGACAGACAGACAGACAGACAGACAGACAGACACTAAGACAGACAGAGAGACAGACAGACAGACAGACAGACAGACAGACAGACAGACAGACACACAGACAGACAGACACACAGACAGACAGACAGACAGACAGACAGACAGACAGACAGACAGACAGACAGACAGACAGACAGACAGACAGACAGACAGACAGACAGAGACTGTCACTACCTTATACGAGGATGACTTTATCGTTTCAGCCTTTGAGGCACTTACATACTATGAAGAGTAGCATGTGTAGACTGTGGTAGTAACATTGCAAGCATTAATTGCTTTAACTCTTGAAAATATTCAGTTGTCAATTGAGGGCTTGGAAAATCCAAAATGCATAAAAACAACATAAATCGTTATTTTGCATACCAGTGACAATTCCATTCCTCGATACGAAAAACTCGTTCCAGCTTCATCCATTCTTCTAGTGCATTGAACTCTACACTTGCACAGGACTCCGTGACTGCTTTTGTCTCGTGAGCTTTCGTGGATTTTTGTCGTTTTCGAGCTAAGCAGATTTTTCGTATAAAAAAGTATGCCTACTACAACAGGCAAGGCACAACTAGTGGAAAAATGGAACCGAGGTTTCGCTTTCTAAATACTAAATAGACAGAAGAAAGGACTTAAAAATGCATAAATATGGACTGAGAAAGCCAGTCTTGAACGAAGCTCACTGGTAATCGTCTATTGAAGCCAGTGCGACAATGCCATCGTGCCTGAGCATTGCCTGTCTACTACTAGGCTGCTTCACATTCCATGCGATGGCTTGCAGGACACCCAGAAAGTACCATCGAGTCTTTGTCCCACTGTGCATCAGGCCACAGTTTGTTGAGACGATCCCAGGATGGAAGCAGCCTCCGGAATGCGCCTTCCTGTGCGACTTAAAGATTGATTGTCAGGCGTTCAGAGTGGCCGACGGTCCGTGCCAACTGTTTGTCTTCAACAGGTGCAGTAAGCGCGTGAGAGACTGCGGCTGCACTCGCAGGGCGCCGGTGTTCGTGAGGCAGCAGCCGGGACTACCGCCCGGAGCTCTGTGCCCTGACGGATTCTCTGACGACCTGTGCGACACCAAGTACAAGCTGATGGCGAACATCACGGACTGGGACTATGCGAAGGCTGCCATCGATGCGGTACCGGGCCTCGTCATCTTTGCCGACGGCGCTAACCATGATGAGCTACATCACATTCGAGGAATTTTGGCTCGAGACGGTCTGGCGAGGGTGCTGCTGGGAGGCCGGCAGCTGCCAGGCAGCGAGGAACCGGCCGGAGGATGGATATGGGCCAGCTGCAACACCACCATCGACACCGGCCTCTGGGACCTCAACCAGCCGAACAACGCAGGTGGACTGGAAGATGTGGTCGTCGCAAATGCCGCCTATACGGGCCTGAATGATGGAAGATCTTCGTGGTATACCTTTGATGGAGCCCTTGCCGAGTGCTTGTCACCGTTCAACTGACGTCATAGACCGATCTTCTCAATATCGAAACGGTTCTTAGCAACTGAGTCGGATATCAAAATTAATACTCAAAAAGATTTGAAAACTTGTGTAGCTTTTGAGCGTCAGTCGTTGTGACTTTTGATCGCTCATTGGATGACGATGTGGACTAGCCCGAGGATGTGATGACCTTTAAGTTAATTTTTTACAATCTTTTGAGCTTTCAAAAGCAAAATCTTGAATCGAATGATATTGCGTCAAGCGAAAGCAAATGCTTCGAATTGAGATGGCAATAATTTGTGTTGACATACCTAGACTTGGCTTGTACTTTTAAAAAATGAATAACCCCTGTAACTCTCCTGGATTCGCCGCAGTCCACAACTTTTAACCAAGATTCGGAAGAGTTGCATTTTGGACCCAATTTTCAGCGATAGAACTATCAAGAGGTCATGGTTGATTATTTTTATGCTTTTCAGGTGGGAGTCAGCTAACCCTTTGTTCCCTTGTGTGGATCTGCTACTGAGAATGAGTATACGATTATTGGTTCTCTCGTTCTATTTCAGCAAAAGTCTATTTCGCCTTCCGCCTACAGTTTTTAGTGCATTCTTGTTCGTCAGTGGAGGTGAGGACGCTCAAACAGTGCATTCAATTTCGTCATCGGAAGAGCGTGGGTGGTGAGTGCATGCTACGGTAGTGGATTCTTTTTCGTCCGCGGTTGACACAAAATCCTGCGTTAGACGAATCCATTTCAAACTAACATTTTATTTTGTCAGTACTGCTTCGTTTATTAATGAACTGAAACAATGAAATGAATGATTTTGTCTTGTTCTTGATCCTATACAGAATGAGTACAGGGGCGAAAGACTAAGGGGGTATGTACAATAATTGCGCTCAAACTTCATGATTTCTCTTACAGACCTGGCTCGTATATGCTCGTAAAGCGGTCTATTTGATAATTGGATAATTATATTATAGCCAGAGGCGCATCGGATTCTCAGGAACTATTCGCTTATCTACTCTTTCATATTGCCGACGGACAGTCCAGCCATATTAGAAGACTTTAAACGAAATTTGAATCGAATTTCAGCAGCCAGTGCATACAAATGGAATATGAGTTTGACTAAAATGGATTCGTCTAACGCAGGATTTTTTCTCAACAGTTTCTCCCTGAGCCAGTGGGATAATCGGGGTAGGGGGAATGGGAATATTATCTCAACTTAAGCCCAAGGACAACTGAAGTAGTTGTCCTTGCTTAAGCTTCTAGATTTTGAAGCGGATTGTCTCTGAAAGCATTTTTTCAAACTTTTGCTGAAGAAATTATTTTATTAACACTCTCTGTCCCTCGGGGTTGGGCCTCATTGAGTCATGGGTGGGATTTGCAAGACACAAGACACGTAGACAGACACTTGCTTTTGCTACCGAGAAGTTTATAAGGTAATATATTGTAAATTTAGTACTAGAAACAGAAGATTTCATCTTGGTTCAATTTGCTATTAAATCGGCTTTCCATTGTATCCATCCATGAGCTTCTATGTTGTACAAATGCGAAAGCTTTTCTCTAGTCTCAGGTATGAGACACGACTGGTAGCACTTGAATCGATTAGCCAAAGGTTTTGCCAGAGGTTTTGTTACCATACGAGCTAAATTATTGTCGATTTGATTGTAGTGAACAAGGTGCAGTGCATGAAGGAGGCCGTAGCCCAGTGGTCTGGCGCGTCGCTCTGCATGGATGTGCCAGCGGCCCAGGCTCGATTCCAAGTGCAGTCAACATTAATTTGGGGCTAAATTGGAATCTCGGCTTGGGTCTGCTCATGCAATTAACCACCTTGAAGACCAACCTTCAAGACACAGTGGGGTGTACATGCCTAACAATGTGTGCCTGTGCGTATGACTGCGTATGTATCCTTGCGCTTGTATGCCTGCTCATGGGCAGTAATGCTACGAGTACTCGCTGGTTGTGACAATGTCACCTAATGTGCACCAGGGTGCCCACAGACCCTGCCTCTGATATAAAAAGAGCACTTCATGGATCTAGACAGTTCATAGCCAAAACGGTAAAATTGAATGAAAAAATCCAAAACATTTATCCAGTAACCGCTTAATTGAGCGGAACAGCAACAGCACCTATCGGATTGACATTCAAGTGTAATCTGTTGCACAAAAAGGAGACAAATTATGAACCATCATATTAAATTTTTTAATCCGTTGGCCTAAACAACAATGGTAGGCAACCATGAGAAACAGGTACATGTACGAGCCGTCGATGTACGAGCCAACAATAGACACGGTTCGAAATATCGGGTCATGGCACAGTGCCTTCAACTTCAGGATGAACGGGTAAATCAGCTGCTACAGTGATTTGGTAGACTTGCCTAACTGCATAGTTAACCCGCGCATATTCAAATTTCTGAGATGTCTGCAGACCTTCAGGCCACATGGTATGAATCTTTCTCTGTGTGAGCTGGGCCAGCTGCTTCTGACTAATCTTCTTGCCAACGACATCCTGAAGAACCGATCGCACCGCTACTAGCATCAGGCTTCCGCTGTCGCTCCGATAGCTGACGTAGCCCGGCATGCTGGCAAAGATGGCCGAGACATTCTGCAGTCCATTCTCGGGCAGGCAGCAACCGGCCATGTCTTTTCCGGGAAAGCTTAAGCCGCTTACATCCGGAACTTTGGGCGCGCCGACACTGTGCTCTAGAGAGCCGCGGCACGGCTGGTAAAATAGGAGGACATGGTTCGCCACCTGCTGCAGCGGCTGCAGCAGGTCTTTTAACGGTATTTCCTCTCCGGCGGATGTGACGATGCCTTCCTGACTGCCGTGGGCCGAAACGAACACGAGCAGCAATTCCAAAAGATTCTCTTCTTGCTTGTAAGTAGTTAGAAAGTGCTGGATAAATGTACTGATGCAGTGTTTCGATACGTGACTGTGATCAGAATTCAGATGAATATTGTCTTTTCGACACAGAATTAGTTCTGAAATATTTGTAATTATTTTTCTGTCGCTACTGGCGCATAGACGGTCGTCATAATATTTGTTATCTACGGAGAATCTGTACTTTTCAATAACCAGACCAATAGCGGCGTTCTTTTTCCGAGCATACTGCACCGGATGCAGATGGTATTCAGGCACGCTCGTCACTGGACTCAAGACTGAGCTGTACGAATCCCACTGAACCATTTGGTCATCTCGCGGCTGCAAAACTTGATCTGAGAGACCGATTCCCTCGCTTTCACCAACTTGCTGCGTTATGTCGGTGAATTCCGTCGCTTGCACTGGCTGTTGATTGAGTTCGAAACCAAGCGGATCATGGTTCTCCTGCTGATTTTGTTGCTGCTGCTGCTGCTGTTGTCTCTCGTCTGGCAGTCGAAAATCATTTCCCCTCTGCAGCGGCTCCAGCTGCTTGACGGTTATTCCATCTGGACAGCCGGACTCTTGGCGCAGAGTTAAACAGCCACTTTGACTTAGAACTGTAGCGGCTTCTTCGTCAGTAAAATCAGCCTCTACTGACGCTCTGCTGACCAAATCCGACAGCGTGTTGAGCAAACTGGGCCAGTCGTCTGCTTTTTCAATATCAAAATTGTAAATAGACAGACAACCGCAGGCTGAGGAACGCCTGCTGCGACACCTCCTCTGTCGAGCCTCCAGAGGAGACTTATTCCAGAATGGCGCTGCCTCATTGAATTTTGCTACTTCAACAGGCAAACGGAGCACGAATTGGAAAATTGACACTCGACTCAAATCCATGCTGTGTATTAGTTTATAAGCTTCATTTTCGGACACAGCTTTGCCATCCATGATCAGGCTGTTGTTAATGTCGACTAGGAGCAGGTGGAAGAACCAAAGCTCGGTCTTGGGAGTGAGAGGGGCCAAAACCTTCGACAGTGCCAGTTGAAAGCTGTCAAGGGTCTTCGCGCATTCCACCTTGACGTTGGCGCACTCGAGAAATTGAAAATCTTCAAGCTTTTGATGCGGGCCAAGGACGGCCACGAACCGGTCCGAGCAAAGCTCCCTGCCCTCGCTTCCGGGAAGAGTTTGGTCGCTTTGACGGCTGATGTGCTGCTCATCACCGCTGTTAAACTGCTGCGCAGCGACATCTGGGGAAAGGTTAGAAAGAAGAGCAATTAGTGGCAGAGGCGGATTTAAAAATATGAAATGGGGGGCGGATTTTAACCATGAGTGGGGGCGCCATAATGAGCAAACTGAGGGCGGTGAGAACCAAGGGGCGCCATCATCGCCAGCCACAGAGGGGGGGGGGGGGCGGCCGCCGATTTCATAAGTAGTGTAGTCGACTTGCTTTGAAATCCTCACCACAACTTGAGCAACTAAGCCAATATCGTCTACTCAAGGTAGTACGCTCGTATGTAGCGATTTATTATTAAAATTGGTAAATTACGATGTAAATTTCAATCTTTTGCTTCTTCTAATTATAACTATAAGCAAGTAAGCAGATCGAAAATCTGGAGTCAAATAGCTTCTTCAATAGAGGGTTTACAGAAGAGGGCAATTGAGAGTCTGGTTTTAATTCAGTATGGAGTTGGGTGCCCCAGGGAAAATAGTTTCTTTGACAGAAAACACAGAGATTTATTGACTGCGATTCTTCATATTTGCACACAAAATATTTTACTCGTGCTTTGTACTTTGTACATTTTTGCCCCCCCCCCTTGAAGTCCTGAATAAAGTCTTAAAGTGCTGATGTCATTTTAGCATTCAGCACTGCGGATATGGTAAGCAACAGATTAAGCACAGTGATACACAATGGCACTATAGTAACAACGCTCAAGAAACAACCAGGGGCGGATTTAGAAATATATAAAATGAAGGGGCGGATTTTAACCATAAGAGTGGGGGCGCCATCATAATATAGACGAGAGTGGCGCCATAATATAGACGAGAGTGGTGCGATAATATAGACGAGAAGGGTACTATAAATATAGACGAGAGAGGCGCCATACTGAGCAAACTGAGGGCGATGAGGACGCCCCCCCTTAAATCCGCCCCTCGAAATGGAAACAACAGTTGCAGGTGCAAACAACGCACTGCTCTATTGCCTAGAGTCCAGTGGCGCAGCCAGGGACAGGGAGGAGGCCCGCCCCCCCCCCGAAATTCTGGAGAAAAGAATCCCCCCACAACCACGCACCTCCTCCGAGTGCTGAATGCCCCTCCCCCTGAAATAAATTCCTGGCTGCGCCACTAGCCTAGTCGAGTATTATACTCAGCAACAGTCAAGTTCCACGTGTACAAATCACGCGTAGTTAGAAAGAAAAGTTCTCATTTAAAATGCACGGTAAAGGTAAAGGGTGTATAAAAATAAATATTTGCTTGGTGGATGGAACTGTTGAGTGTTGACTGTTGTTGGGTCTACTAACTTATCTTTAGATCCCTGAGGTCTCCCTGGTCAGTCCCTCCACTGTACAGCCAGTAATGTACAGTCAGTAGTGTAAAGTGAGGGGATGAGGGGCTGCAGATAATGAATATAGAGTCCCTATCCTTCTTCCCTCGCCACTAGTTTTATCACCCGCCTGGGGTCTCCCACTATTTTGTTTTTTTCTTAGAGCTCCCGTAACCCCCACATTCGACTTTACTCTTCTGTACACCGAATAAAAATTCACACCCCAATGCACGTTGGATTAAGAAAATTAGAACGACCAGGACCAGGGAGGGCCCTCTGGAAAAGACGGGGGTGTGCCTGGGGCCTGGTTGGCTTTTGACTTTACTACAGATGTCTGGGCTGGGGTTGGCGTCAGTGTACAGTGTGGGAGAAGGGGTCGCAGATAATATGACCCTCGTCCCTCCTCCTAACACAAAATTAACTGGACACCCACCCACCCAGTTTTCTCAACCGAAAGCCTGTCTACCGGCTATAGCCCTTGCCCCCCTCTCGTCTCTTTTACTTCATAGAGTTAGGTTATCAGACCGCAAAGAGGGAGGTCCGATTGAAAGACTGATGACTAAATACTAGACACTGTACAAACGCAAACCATAAACCCCTATTCAGCTACAGCTACCCATTGGACAACAAATGATTCTCTCATAGCATGTATAAAAGCATGTAAAAGATATTGTTATTCAATTCAATCCACTGCTTTCGAACCTTTTACTAAAAAACAAGGCCTTTTAGTCACGTGTCGAAGCTTATCATTCGTGCGCCGTCTAATGCTAAAGCTATGTTGCATTGCTCGGCTGACTGACGAGTGCAACAGCAAACATAAAGTTGAAAAAGCTTCGTGTCGAACTTCCTGAAAGTGGCTGGCGAGGGGGCTTTTATTTATAGGCCAGGCCATGGGGTCCAGCGGTGACGTCACTGACGTGGATTAACAAATCTTTTCGAGAGAAAAGAAACTTGAAAGTACACCGGCAATCTGTTAGTAAAAAATTATAATTAAAGTGTTTTTAACTGGATAAACACAAATATCCGTAATAAAAGCCTAAAATAGAATTTTTTAACGAAACCACTACTTATACTACTCTACTATAGAGATTAAGTCTTGGGGCAGTGGGTTGGGGTTGGGGCTCTCCGTGAGTCCCGCGTGTCGCCACACGCAGAGTGAAATTCTGCGCACGTGATAATGGCGGCGGTTATTTAAAATCCTTTATCTTAGACTAGGCACCCGCGTAACTCTAAATCGAGAACTCTGGAGTGGAATTTTTCTGAGTTTTTAATTTTCATACGCTTATTAAAAAATTTATAACAACCACGAATACTTATCGAAAACAGTAAAAACGATATTGTATCATTTAAAAGTGTTTCCCATGGTCACATAAGTAGTCGTTTCACTCTAGGTAGACGTAGGTAGATGTTCGATCTAGAACTCCATGAAAGTAAGACGAAAGACTATGCCCAATTAAATCTCCATTCTCCAATGTATCTTTAGCGATTTTTCTTTAGATGATATTTAATTACCTTACGGTTTTTAATGTTATTTAATTAATCATCATGTTACCATGCAGGCTCAGCTCAGCCAGCAGTCTTAATTAATTTTGTGTAAGTCAAGCCAAATTCTAGATAATCGATCTATTTGAGTATGGAGCAATCATTAAATTAATTAATTGGATAAAAAATTCCTGCTAATGGACTTAATACTAAACAAATAATGAGTAAAATTTGCAGTGATTATAGCTCATTAGCAAGCAACCCATTTTTTTAAAAGAAAGTACATTATTTGTTACAATGCATTAGCTAATGTAAAAATTAAAATCTGTAATTTCATAACAGTGACTTTATTATAATATCACCACAGCTACTATTCTGATTAGCTAAATGCACTAAGTCAAGAAGCTAGGTGGGGATCTTTGAATATTCATATTTACCACTTTTATAAAGATTTAAAAAATAATCTCATATGGTGTGAGATTCCCAAGTGGTTAAGAATAGAGATCTCATCTCATAGCTACTGAGATTTTTAAGTGATCGAGATCACATGCTGTGATGTTCTCAATTCACTTGATTGTTATCTAATGGTGTGAGATTCTCTAGTGAGTGAGGTCTCATTTGTGTGAGATTCTCTAGTCAGTGAGAACTCATTAGTGTCAGATTCTAAAGTGATTGAGATCTCTTGGTGTGAGGTTCTCAAATGAGTGATGAACTGAGAACTCATTGGTGTGAGATTCTTGAGTGATTAGTGAGATCTAATGGTGTGAGATTCTCACGTCAGTGAGATTTTATTGGTGTGAGATTCTCAAGCAGTTAAGGTCTCATCGGTGTGACCGTGTGAGATTCTTAAAAGCTAATAACATGTATATGCATTTTTAATTGCCACTGTAGATTATGCCATGTGAGATTCTCGACTTTTTGGTGCTATCTGATGGCTTGAAATCTCTATAGTGAGTGTTATCTCGTAATAAGGTGGCTTCCGAGTGTACATTTACAGTACCATATTCGCCAGAGGATTCACAGGTACAGGTACATGTACACAGGACTCACCATTCGGTGGGCTCACTGCAACGATGCTGTGGATTTGAGCAACGTTCGGTGGCAGTGGCACCTGTTGCTCGGGGCACACCAGCAGTAAGCCTTCATCTGCCATAGTTATATAAACCTGCTATAGTATTAACTCTGCCAAATTGAAATACGTGAATTTTTATTGTAGGGAAGTTTGAAGGGTCTCGGCTAAATTATTAGCACTTATTATAGCTGTAAAATGAAGCCTGCAATTCTGTATAGGGCTTTAAATGTAGATTAGTAATGATGTCACGTGATGTCGATGGTCTACCATATTTTCATCATCAAAAACAAATTTGCACACGATTTCTCTGGCCTCGTGTACAAATAGGTACATTTTGCTTTTGTTAAATGGTATGAGAGTTCTCGACTGCAAGTGCACGCGTGTACGCATGCAACAAGGAACATTCTTTTCTGCACAAATGGGGACTGTGACAGTAGTGAGAAAACTATTTCGGCGAATCTTCGTTTGAATCTAGGCAAACGCTGTAATTAGCTAAATAAATGGTTGCTAAGGTCATGTTGAACAATGAATGCCAATTTAGTAATAAGTCGCAGCATAATAGTTAATCATTGAAGCATTTACAAGCTATATTTACAAAAAATCAATGACAGAGCAGCATATGCATTTAAAGTGATTTCTCAGTATAGACCGGGTCCGCGTTTTTCTTTTCAAGATAAAAATAATAAAAAAACTAAAAAGCATGTGGAAATATGGAACACCAGTTCGGTGTAACGGATTGACTTCAATTTTTCATGAATTGTGTACAAAGTCGCACCCTGTGAGCCTGAGCTCCAGGTGACGATGTCGAGCGGTGCAAGTCAGCTGCTTCTTGGACATTAACAAGAAAAACACGTGTCTTTCGTAGTAGACTATTTCGAGACATGACCTCGAATTGCAGAGGTGAATAAATAAACTGTTACCATTACACAGTAGACTGGTGATAAGAAAGTAATCTTTAATAAGTGATGTACGTTTGAAAATGTCTTTAATAATTTGTCTTTAACAGCGTAAAGAAGAAAATTCTAAATTTAGATTATCTATATATATGTAAATCTATCATCGGTTTATATAAGAAAGTTAATAGCTTAAATTCTCTCAGTCATATGCCTCTCAAGGGACTAAGTAGTGATACGAGCGCATGGTAGCAAAAATTTGTTGGCCTACAATCGCGGCTCATGTTCTTGGAAATTGCTTTATCCAGCATGTAGTTAAGCTATACATCAATAAATCTCATCATGAGCAAAACGAAACTATTTACAAAGTTGCTGCGCCGGATCAGCAGCTGCTGTCGGTAATGACGCTTTCACCGCTAATTGGCGTCTGTGGCGTTGTCGGGTGCTGTAGCGACGGCCCCGGCTGCTGCAGGTCGGCCGCGGGCAGCGAGAACTCGCTGGATGCCGGCGTGTTGTGCAACCGCAGGTCCGCGTTCAGGCAACGGCAGGTGAGTAGAGCGGCCGAGGAAGCTGCCGAGGCGGCACCCAGCGAGAGCACGCTGCCTCCGGACGAGCTGGACGTTGTGACCGTGTCCGTGCCAGCAGCTGACAGCTGATGTTGATGCCGCTGATGCGGTGCTCGTTGGCGCTGTTGCTGCCACAACGGCTGCTGCTGTTGCTGCTGCTGATGGTGATGATGCTCAATAATCGGCGATGGCGGAGGGGACGGCGGCGAAGCTGCCATGGCTGTTGCGCGGGCCGGCGCGGGCGACCAGTGAAAGTGCGTCACGGATGCGGGTGCGTTTGTCGCCGGCGCTGACGCGGCCGCTGGCAGAGGTGACGCTTCAAAGTCGGACAACTCTGTGTAGAATGAGATCGAATTGAATATTACTCTCCTAGTTAAATTTGTTTTGTACGAACAATTTAGTACTATCATCACGACATCACATGGCGTTACTGGGTTCCGGTGATTAAATCATGGCTTTTCTTAAACCCACAATTTCAATACGCCTAAAATACGGGCATGAAATTCAGCGAGTTGGGGTTTCTTAATCCTTTACAGGTTTAATGACTACTTGATTCTGCTTATAAGATGAGATGGTCTGAGTTGACTCCTCTAGGTGGTATTCTGGCGACCATTCCCTGCTCCTGCAGCGACTAGCATAGCGCGTGCCTGAGCCATAGCGGAAAGTCACGAGAACATAAAAATTTTCCAACCTCATCCACCTCCAGCTGCAGGCTTCAGCAGATTCAAAATGTTTTTATCGTTCAACCCAACTCGCTGGCACCCTCGCGCCTGCATCGCATCGGAGGCTGCGTGAGAACGTTGCAGCCCGCGCGCGGTCCAGGCCAACTGACTGCCGCTCTGAGAACTCACTCATAAGACCAAATTCTATAGCCATGGGCTTGGAGCTGGTCAGCGGGGAGGTTTTATGGCCCCAAAAAGCCCCCACCACCCTCCAACGAAACTACCAAAAACAGAGCAGTGCAGCAACTGGGTCCTGCTGGCTTCTCTGCCTCACTGCGCTGCAACATCTGCTCTGCTGAGCTGCAGCTCAAACGAGTCATTTCTACGAGTGTACATAAGGGCTGGACATTGGGAAGGGAAGCCCGATATAGCTCGTAAGATATGGCTAACTAACCAAATAGCAGAAAGCCTGACTGACTGACTGACGACGTTATTATGACCAAATATGTGCTATGTGCAGCTGCTTGCGCTGGCTTCACAAAGGCCTCTCTCTCTAGCCCGGCATTCAATCTATATAGGGGACCGTGTTTTATTGCCTTACAAGCAATTTAGCTAACTCTGACTTGGCTAACACTTCTCTATAGCAGAAATTGAATACAGTGGATGGAGGAGTATGATGGTGAATATAAAAATAGCCTTTATGGAGGCTGCAGAGACTGAGAGTGAAACCTGGAGTCCTTAATCTGTTGTATAGGTGTGAGCTGACTGCATGCAGATAAACCAATGCTTATCACAATTGATCATTATTCAGCGGAAACAAAGTGAGACAGGTGTACATGTGTTGACGCAGACACTGGGACTCAGATAGACAGGGTTAGAGAGAGAGAGAGTCAAGTGCAGTGCAATTCTTGATGCCAGTATGATTAAATTTGCATATGAAAGGACTCGCGTATAGTATCAACGCGTCCTCACTGACCCCAAAGAGGCCTGCAGCCTGCGCGCCTTTCGCCTGCATGCGAGTCTTCAATCACAAGGCCGCCCCACCCCCCACCCTGTCTGGGTTGTCACGCGCCCAGCAGCAGCAGCAGCTCCCAATTTTCTTCTTCAACGCAGGCAACGCGCAAATCCCATTGGGAGAGAGCCGTGCAGTGAAACGCCAGCGGAATGGGGTAAATATGAATTTTTAGGCCTATGGTTTTTTCACAGGGTGGAGAAATTGGGAATATTATATCTTTAGAATGCTTTCGGTCCCTCAGACAGAGACTTGCTGCTGCTGCTTGCTTTAGTAATTTATCAGCTCGACATGAAAGCTAATTTGGTTCTGCTTGGCTCTGTCTGCAGGACCCCGGAGGCAAGATAAATTGCATCGCATCCGCATTGGAGCCCGGGCAACTTTAATTTTCCTATATGCTGCTTTAGTGCAAGTCGCGCACTGTTCCATCGGGGATTGAATGCAGATTCCAATCTGTTAATATGCGAATGGAAACCAAGTTATATCACATCTAAGATATAATTGTACAGCTGTTACAGGTTTACAACTGGAGGTGACGGAGGTAAGTATCAGGGGGAACATGAGCTGGTTGCTATGGTGGTTCAGTCCTAGCTGCCTTGCCTAGCAGAAACTACTATAGCTTAATAATTATTGTCTCGTAATCCTCATTTTTAGAACCTTGTCACTTTGTCCAGGGTGTCAAATTTGATGGAGAAAAATGTGTGTAAAAGACAGCATTAGACAGCATCTGATTGCTGCTACTGGGGAATGAGGAGAATTCTTGTGGGTGACAACCGGAGGGAAAAGGTTGTAAAATCTGCTGCCCCATAGTCCAAATTTGGTCAACCAACCAAACCATACCAAAACCGTCGTAAAAATCCTTACTTTTGAAAAAGCACACAGATAGGCATAAAAGTAAAACAATCCCCACCCAGCCTGCATATCCCCTGCGCGTTGCCCCTGATTTCCTCTTTCGCTCTAAAGCATTATTTCTTTTTCTAAACGAGGAAGATACTCGTATATAGAAGATATAGGGGCGTGGAGTGAAGTTTCACCGGATCTTTAAATTACTTTACAACTCAATAGTGTCGTCACCACATCAGCTTCCACTTCAAGGGTTTCATTTGCACTCTTTAAACTCTGGGGGGGGGGGCTATATGCGTTCGAAATTGAACTCGAGTCTGAAAATTCTAGCTTTTCTTTGAAAAAGGAAAATGATAATAAAACTATAACACAATATTCTTCATCTATCCAAATCTGAAATCCTGCACTACGACACTAAGTCGATATCCGACTTAAACTTAAGGAACAACCAATTACATGCAATTTGACTGATGGTCAACCTTCACACTTACACTTATACTTGACTCAAGGACTACTTCAGTGACTGACTTCAGAGGTCATTGACTTGACTTTCTTTTACTGCAACTTGAAAATACCCATCACCGCCCGACTTGTCAATGAAAACGAGCACTCACCTCTCTCCAGGTCTCTCTCCTTCTTGGCCTGCTTGCTGAAGGTTCTAGCAGTGGCAGCCAGACGTTCTCTCCAAGCCCTCCACCGCTCTGAACCGCTGCCCGCGGCCTTCTTGGCGACGCTCTCCCAGCTGCCGCCGTCGCCTCCGCGGCGGCTGAAGTTGACGGCTCGCCTGTCGGCCCTTGACGAGCGCCATCGCCGGAGCTTGCCGCCGAGCAGGAACAGCAAGACACCCAGCGCCAGCGCGGTCATGCACAGGTTCACCTTCACTAGCAGCATCAGAACCTCCTCGTGCGAGTTCGTGTCGATCCCGCCGAAACCGAGGCTGCTACTCTTCGTCGATGCTGTCGCTGCCATTCTGGGTGCCATCGGAAGCTGGATTTGCGGCCTTTATTTTTTCTATTCTAGGTTAAATAATAAGAATGAACAAACAAAAGCTTAGCGAACTGCTGCTACACCATGAGCCATGCACCAATCTTCATTCAGTCAGTGGTGCTCTCGAGGCTTGCGCTTGGATTTGAAAAGCGTTTGGTGGTGACTGCTAAATTTGTACCGATGACCGCCCGGGCTATTTTTAGACCGCAACTGCAGTGCGCTCGCGGTCTGGGATTGGCCCCCACCAAACAGCGAGCGGAGGGTGGCATCGGACAGAGGGAAAAGAAGAAAGACGGGGGTGGGGTGGTGGGGGTTGTTGGTGCCGCGGAGCCCCCAATCTGAGGCCTGTGGTGGCTGTTCTTTAACTTATTTTTCCACATCACGAGGACCACTTACCAACCGCCACCGCATCCTCAACCTCCATATCTCCCCCCTTTCCCAAAACCCCATAACCCGAACTTCTCTGACTGTGATAAATGACTCTGCCTGTCCCTAGTAACTGACTAGGGCTTGGCCATGGACTTCTGGAACCCCAAATCTGACCACTAGAGACAGATATTATATCAGATCTATCCTGAATCGCCCAATTTACAATCATAGACATGAGCGAATTTAATTAAAAGTAAAATATGGAGCTCTTTCGAATTCATTGAAATGACGAGCGTGTATTGGCGACTGGCGTGTTGGGGAGGCACACCGACTGTCTTTGGGGGGGGGCACACCGACTGTCTTTGGGGGGGGCACACCGACTGTCTTTGGGGGGGGGCACACCGACTGTCTTTGGGGGGGGGCACACCGACTGTCTTTGGGGGGAGGCACACCGACTGTCTTTGGGGGGGGCACACCGACTGTCTTTGGGGGGGGCACACCGACTGTCTTTGGGGGGGGCACACCGACTGTCTTTGGGGGGGGCACACCGACTGTCTTTGGGGGGGGCACACCGACTGTCTTTGGGGGGGGCACACCGACTGTCTTTGGGGGGGGCACACCGACTGTCTTTGGGGGGGCACACCGACTGTCTTTGGGGGGGGCACACCGACTGTCTTTGGGGGGGGCACACCGACTGTCTTTGGGGGGGGCACACCGACTGTCTTTGGGGGGGCACACCGACTGTCTTTGGGGGGGGGCACACCGACTGTCTTTGGGGGGGGCACACCGACTGTCTTTGGGGGGGGCACACCGACTGTCTTTGGGGGGGGCACACCGACTGTCTTTGGGGGGGGCACACCGACTGTCTTTGGGGGGGGCACACCGACTGTCTTTGGGGGGGCACACCGACTGTCTTTGGGGGGGGCACACCGACTGTCTTTGGGGGGGGCACACCGACTGTCTTTGGGGGGGGCACACCGACTGTCTTTGGGGGGGGGCACACCGACTGTCTTTGGGGGGGGCACACCGACTGTCTTTGGGGGGGGCACACCGACTGTCTTTGGGGGGGGGGCACACCGACTGTCTTTGGGGGGAGGCACACCGACTGTCTTTGGGGGGGGGCACACCGACTGTCTTTGGGGGGGGGCACACCGACTGTCTTTGGGGGGGGGCACACCGACTGTCTTTGGGGGGGGGCACACCGACTGTCTTTGGGGGGGGCACACCGACTGTCTTTGGGGGGGCACACCGACTGTCTTTGGGGGGGGGCACACCGACTGTCTTTGGGGGGGGCACACCGACTGTCTTTGGGGGGGGCACACCGACTGTCTTTGGGGGGGGGGCACACCGACTGTCTTTGGGGGGGGCACACCGACTGTCTTTGGGGGGGGGGCACACCGACTGTCTTTGGGGGGGGCACACCGACTGTCTTTGGGGGGGGCACACCGACTGTCTTTGGGGGGGGCACACCGACTGTCTTTGGGGGGGCACACCAACTGTCTTTGGGGGGGGCACACCGACTGTCTTTGGGGGGGGGGCACACCGACTGTCTTTGGGGGGAGGCACACCGACTGTCTTTGGGGGGGGCACACCGACTGTCTTTGGGGGGAGGCACACCGACTGTCTTTGGGGGGGGGGGCACACCGACTGTCTTTGGGGGGGCACACCGACTGTCTTTGGGGGGGGGCACACCGACTGTCTTTGGGGGGGGGCACACCGACTGTCTTTGGGGGGAGGCACACCGACTGTCTTTGGGGGGGGGGCACACCGACTGTCTTTGGGGGGGGCACACCGACTGTCTTTGGGGGGGGGGCACACCGACTGTCTTTGGGGGGAGGCACACCGACTGTCTTTGGGGGGGCACACCGACTGTCTTTGGGGGGGGCACACCGACTGTCTTTGGGGGGGGGCACACCGACTGTCTTTGGGGGGGGGCATACCGACTGTCTTTGGGGGGGGCACACCGACTGTCTTTGGGGGGAGGCACACCGACTGTCTTTGGGGGGGGGGCACACCGACTGTCTTTGGGGGGGGGCACACCGACTGTCTTTGGGGGGGCACACCGACTGTCTTTGGGGGGGGCACACCGACTGTCTTTGGGGGGGGGCACACCGACTGTCTTTGGGGGGGGCACACCGACTGTCTTTGGGGGGGGGCACACCGACTGTCTTTGGGGGGAGGCACACCGACTGTCTTTGGGGGGGGGCACACCGACTGTCTTTGGGGGGGGGCACACCGACTGTCTTTGGGGGGAGGCACACCGACTGTCTTTGGGGGGAGGCACACCGACTGTCTTTGGGGGGGGCACACCGACTGTCTTTGGGGGGGGCACACCGACTGTCTTTGGGGGGGGGCACACCGACTGTCTTTGGGGGGGGGCACACCGACTGTCTTTGGGGGGGGCACACCGACTGTCTTTGGGGGGGGGCACACTGACTGTCTTTGGGGGGGGGCACACCGACTGTCTTTGAGGGGGGGTACACTGACTGTCTTTGAGGGGGCACACTGACTGTCTTTGAGGGGGGGTACACTGATTGTGTTTGGGGGGCACACCGACTGTCTTTGAGGGGGAGGGTACACTGATTGTGTTTGGGGGGGGCACACTGACTGTCTTTGGGGGGCACATTGACTGTCTTTGGGGGGCACATTGACTGTCTTTGGGGGGCACATTGACTGTCTTTGGGGGGCACATTGACTGTCTTTGGGGGGCACATTGACTGTCTTTGGGGGGCACATTGACTGTCTTTGGGGGGCACATTGACTGTCTTTGGGGGCACACTCTGTCCTCCAAAGTGGGCACTTTGGGTGGGTGAGTACTTAACATATCGCATGTATTTCTAGCTAGCTGGAGCCACTACTATTATATGAAGCATTTGCAAAATTTTGAATTAAAATTTGTCTAGAAATCCAGCAAGGACTCCAGACTTATCCATCGAGGCCCTGTTGGGTGGGGATAACCTTGGCTTCTTCCTTCTGTTTAAGCCTACAGAAGCCGAGTTTTATTGCTATCTACTGACTGATTCCAGCGATTCCTTCGAATCCCCTACCACCTTCACCCCTTCCTGTACCCCTATCCAATGCTCAGTTTCCCAGAGGCTCCAGAAGCCTCTTAAACCCGACCACCCTTTGTTTGAATCCCGGAGCGTTCTGAATTTTTATGTCCCCGCAATCCCCATCAGCCCAGACAGCGCAGCCTGCCCTGCCACGCTTCCACAAGGCCCCAGTTTTCAATATCAAACCGTGCCATAAGGGTGCGGCCTCCATTCGCAGTTTGCACTGGCTAAACCCACCCTGCATATCGAAGGAAGCCCCAGAGACTCTGGAGAGGGGTGGCGATTTAATTAGCTTTCTTGCAAAGGGCAGGCGGGGTCGCGAGGGTGCTGAAGGGATGCGTGAATAAAGAGGGGAGCTTCTGATTCTCTGCACTGCCACCTTTGTGGCAGCATAGATAGATAGATAGATAGATAGATAGATAGATAGATAGATAGATAGATAGATAGATAGATAGATAGATAGATAGATAGATAGATAGATAGATAGATAGATAGATAGATAGATAGATAGATAGATAGATAGATAGATAGATAGATAGATAGATAGATAGATAGATAGATAGATAGATAGATAGATAGATAGATAGATAGATAGATAGATAGATAGATAGATAGATAGATAGATAGATAGATAGATAGATAGATAGATAGATAGATAGATAGATAGTAGATAGCGAGAAAGAGCGAGCGAAGCGAGCTCTTTCGAGCTTGCTTGCCGCAGCCAATCAAGCTGAAAGCACGCACACAAGATCACCGGAAACGATTAAGGCAGCTGGAAAGCCAATGGGCGCGGTAAGCGCTTTTATCCAGAGGAACTACCTGCTGGAACCAGCCATGCCGAACGAAAATCAGACTACTCAAGTAGTGCAAAAGAGTACGTGCAACTACCGAGAAATCTAATTTTCGTAACCGCTCCGGTGCAGGTCCTGGCTATAGATAGTAGATAGCGAGAAAGAGCGAGCGAAGCGAGCTCTTTCGAGCTTGCTTGCCGCAGCCAATCAAGCTGAAAGCACGCACACAAGATCACCGGAAACGATTAAGGCAGCTGGAAAGCCAATGGGCGCGGTAAGCGCTTTTATCCAGAGGAACTACCTGCTGGAACCAGCCATGCCGAACGAAAATCAGACTACTCAAGTAGTGCAAAAGAGTACGTGCAACTACCGAGAAATCTAATTTTCGTAACCGCTCCGGTGCAGGTCCTGGCTATAGATAGTAGATAGCGAGAAAGAGCGAGCGAAGCGAGCTCTTTCGAGCTTGCTTGCCGCAGCCAATCAAGCTGAAAGCACGCACACAAGATCACCGGAAACGATTAAGGCAGCTGGAAAGCCAATGGGCGCGGTAAGCGCTTTTATCCAGAGGAACTACCTGCTGGAACCAGCCATGCCGAACGAAAATCAGACTACTCAAGTAGTGCAAAAGAGTACGTGCAACTACCGAGAAATCTAATTTTCGTAACCGCTCCGGTGCAGGTCCTGGCTATAGATAGTAGATAGCGAGAAAGAGCGAGCGAAGCGAGCTCTTTCGAGCTTGCTTGCCGCAGCCAATCAAGCTGAAAGCACGCACACAAGATCACCGGAAACGATTAAGGCAGCTGGAAAGCCAATGGGCGCGGTAAGCGCTTTTATCCAGAGGAACTACCTGCTGGAACCAGCCATGCCGAACGAAAATCAGACTACTCAAGTAGTGCAAAAGAGTACGTGCAACTACCGAGAAATCTAATTTTCGTAACCGCTCCGGTGCAGGTCCTGGCTATAGATAGTAGATAGCGAGAAAGAGCGAGCGAAGCGAGCTCTTTCGAGCTTGCTTGCCGCAGCCAATCAAGCTGAAAGCACGCACACAAGATCACCGGAAACGATTAAGGCAGCTGGAAAGCCAATGGGCGCGGTAAGCGCTTTTATCCAGAGGAACTACCTGCTGGAACCAGCCATGCCGAACGAAAATCAGACTACTCAAGTAGTGCAAAAGAGTACGTGCAACTACCGAGAAATCTAATTTTCGTAACCGCTCCGGTGCAGGTCCTGGCTATAGATAGTAGATAGCGAGAAAGAGCGAGCGAAGCGATAGATAGATAGATAGATAGGTAGATAGATAGATAGATAGATAGATAGATAGATAGATAGATAGATAGATAGATAGATAGATAGATAGATAGATAGATAGATAGATAGATAGATAGATAGATAGATAGATAGATAGATAGATAGATAGATAGATAGATAGATAGATAGATAGATAGATAGATAGATAGATAGATAGATAGATAGATAGATAGATAGATAGATAGATAGATAGATAGATAGATAGATAGATAGATAGATAGATAGATAGATAGATAGATAGATAGATAGATAGATAGATAGATAGATAGATAGATAGATAGATAGATAGATAGATAGATAGATAGATAGATAGATAGATAGATAGATAGATAGATAGATAGATAGATAGATAGATAGATAGATAGATAGATAGATAGATAGATAGATAGATAGATAGCATAAATAAACCCGACCACCCTTTGTTTGAATCCCGGAGCGTTCTGAATTTTTATGTCCCCGCAATCCCCATCAGCCCAGACAGCGCAGCCTGCCCTGCCACGCTTCCACAAGGCCCCAGTTTTCAATATCAAACCGTGTGCCATAAGGGTGCGTGAGCAGGCTGGGTGACTCACAGGCATCCCGGATCCCAAATTTGCCCGAAGAAAATGCCAGGGATCAAGGCTCACAAAGCCATACAAGTTAAAACCCCGCCGCAGTCGGCAGACTTCGAGAAAGTTCCCCCCACTCACCTGGCGCAGGTATTTGGATCTACGGTATATTTTACAGGAATCGTGTGCGCGCCTGTTGCTTGGCGAGAGCTTTTACAACCACAACCAACGGTTTTTACAACCGAATCGCCGACGCGAAAGTTTTGGCAGCGGCGAGTTTGGCATTTTTGCTGGTTTGGGCGCCGGAGTTTCTTATCGGCCGCGCTTTGCTTCTTTGTTGACCTTCCAATGCGATCCGGCGGCTGCCTTGACAAAATCTTTTTGATCTGATCTTGCTAAGTCGCTCCAATGCATTCCAGATTTTGGGGCTAAGTAGATATGGGATGGGGAGAGTAGTCGAGTAGATATTAGTGAGATTAGAGATTAAATAGAGTACAGGGGTAGGAGAGTAGATAGAGGAGAGAGGAGATAATTGAGTAGAAAGATAGAAGACTTAGAGAGAGAGGGAGATAGGAGTATTGATTATTAAAAAATCTATAGTGTTTTAGTACAGTATCAATCCTATATACTAAAAATAATATGCTGAAACTAAAGAAAAGCCACTAAATTCGAAGAGAATTCTATATAATAATATTTGAGAAAAAACATTTCAGTATACTCGTGGTTTATCGTGAGAAACAATAAATTCATACATGTGCATACAGATTCTTAGCTCAAAAAATTGAAAAATGGAGAACTTTTTAGGACAAATTTTACGATGACAAAATTTTACCACAAAATTTAATAGAAATGAGTAGGCGATATGTATCGAAATTCACATAATGCAGAGAAAAAATGCGATGCAGACAAATCGAATGCATACGCAAAAATCGCTCGGGCATAAACAAACAAAGAAAACATAAAATTGATAGATAGAAATAGACAGCTTAGGATAGACAAGAAATAAGACTTCTAAGAACTTTGTACAATTGAAAAATTTAGATTTTTGTAGAATTTGACTTATTTAAATATTAACTTATTAACTTATCATGATAGCACAAATATCACATACACATTTTGTATGGTCATTTCATCACTGTAGCGGACAATTTTTATTTTCTAACATCTCTAACATAAAATTAGATGACCAATTATAACTATTGCAGTATTTGTATCGAATGTTAGCTAAATATTCTATACTGTCTACTGTAAGTAGGTACTGTTCCATTAGACATTAAGGTAGAATTTTCGATCGCTGAAGAATTTACGCGCAAAAATGCAATAACAGTTATAATAATAAATTATGTTATAATTAAGATAAAAATTATGTCACGAAAAGATAAATTAAAATGCAAATGTAAATTTGAAAATGCTATTTACAAAAATATGACCAGAAACTGCGACTTAAGCCAAGGATGTCAAAATAAATTTGGCAGCGGTGGGATTCGAACCCACGCCCTTTCGGACTGGAGCCTAAATCCAGCGCCTTAGACCACTCGGCCACGCTACCTTGCCCGACATTGTACTTTGGCGGGCAATTTAAACGCAATTCGCTAAAAAACTGCTCACGGATTTTATTATATCCGTTCAGAAAACACTGAAAATATGCCGAAAGACTTTCTAACTTGCACCAAAAGGATCGCCGTTGAGCTAGTGGTCGTATTAACACCCACCAAAGGAAAAAGGTACTATAAGTGCAGATCGGATCGATATATCCCATCAATTGACCTGTCGACCAACTGTGTTGTTAGTAGCGGCGCCCACCAAGAACAAAGCCCTCCAAAGAACCATTGAGGTTAGTGGCACCATCCAAAGGACTATTGGGGGTAGTGGCACACTCCAAAGGACCATTAGGTTTGGGGCAATGGCAGTCCGAATCAAAAGTATCATTTAGGCAATGGCCTGTCTCCAAAGGACCATTGGGGACAATGGCACCCTCCAAAGGACCATCGGGGGCAATGGCCAGTCTCCAAAGAACCATTGGGGGCAATTGTCCCTCCAAAGGACCATTGGGGGCGATTGCACCCTCCAAAGGGCCATCGGGGGCACTGGCACCCTCCAAAGGGCCATCGGGGGCACTGGCACCCTCCAAAGGACCATCGGGGGCGATGGCACCCTCCAAAGGACCATCGGGGGCACTGGCACCCTCCAAAGGACCATCGGGGGCACTGGCACCCTCCAAAGGACCATTGGGGGCGATGGCACCCTCCAAAGGACCATTGGCATCGGGGGGCAGTTAGGACCCTCTGAAGAACTAAATGAGAGAATGGAAATTAGTTTAACTATAGCATATGATAAAGGCGATTCCATTTTTCTACATGAAAATTAGATGCCTAAGAATTCATTAATGATTAACACCAAATAGAATTCAACTCACGTGACTCCGCCAGACCCCATTTACAAGAAAACACACTCGCACCGACCCGCCACTTCGGCAACCGACAGACAGACAAAGAAATGGCACAAGAGAAACACTTTAAAAAGATGCAGCACCAAATGTGCCAAAAGGCATATCGTAGCGGGCAGCAGCTGACGGCGATCCAGACAAAAAAGAGGTCGCCTTTAGTCTTCAGTAGCAAATTCTCGGTCAAATTCTCTGATGCATCTGCACTGGTGAACGGACCCCCTGCAGAATGCGAAATCGCTTGTTGTGCATGCAGAGGCAGAGACTTATGTGTACCGGAATCGAGCGCCTGCTTTTGGCAAATATTGCTTCCACTCGTGAACACAGTACATGTACATGGCAAGATTCTGTACTAGTCCAAATTTAGCATTGGACAGGCATGAGAAAGCTATATAACAGCTTCATCAGTGGAAGACAGCCAAAGAGGGTCAATAGTCTGCATAAATAAAGGTTCAAGATCTTAGCGCACTTTGTCCCTTGTCAGCTTCTGAACAGCCCCCCCCTTGTTCGCCAAGACGGTCCGCTTGTCTGTCAATTGGCGACCACGTGACTGACAGAACGTGACTGACAGGCGCAGACTGTCCTACCGTGCGGTGCGACAGTTATATTTCAGTGCAGACGCAGCGTAAAGACCTGGATAACCCGAGGGCGAATCTTGAAAATTTTAACGCGAAAACGCGACGGAGAAGTCCGGGTTGGGAGCTGAAGATGAGCGTCGAACGGTCCATCCTGGTACCGGTGGTTCCCAGCCTAGACACGAACTTGCACATCGCCGACTGGTACGCCGCCAATTTGAAGCGAGCTGGGGACCATCTCGTGTTCGTCAGCGTTCTGGTGCCGACGCTGCGGGACCTGCTGGCTCCCGATGCGGACAGCGGCTGCGTGGACGGTCTGAACGGTGGGGGCAGCGAGTGGTCGATCGAGACCACTGTAGCAGACAACGAGGCCGATGCTGAGAGACGCAAACGGTTGCCAGTCTCGCCGATCGAAGCAACCATGGAGCGGCAGCTGGCCGAGTCTGTCCGACGCGAGGAGCGCCTAGCGAAGCAGCTGAAAGCGCGCGGCTGCGCTGCGTTCCGCTATATTCACGCGTTCGGCCGCAGCCGGATGGAAACGCTGGTGAGAATCGCAAGCGAGCAGCGGGCGAGTCTCATCCTGGCTACGTACGACGCCCTGACAGCTACTGACGACTTCGAACTGAGCTGGGCGCTGCGTCTGCTCAGGCGGGCTCGCCTGGCTCTGATTCAAGTGCCGGAGCCGGCCGTGTCTTGCTGATTCGGGGAAAGAAAGACATGTGCACTGCATCGTCATCAAATTGTTAGTCCATTTTATCACTTTTCGATACATATAGCTGTGTCTCGAAAATTACGAAGAATTAACTATTTCTCAGTCTGCAGTTTTTACTAATCAACATACTAAATAATGTTAAAATAATTATTAAATAATAATTGTTTCTCTAATACTTCTATGTTTTATTTGAGGGCTACATGTATTAGAAATAATAATACAGGTGAATCACAGAATTTAGCATGTAACTGTAGCTCCTTTGCGCTGTAAATTTTGAACAAGGGAGTCATCTACATTTCACTGAAAGAAATTTCATTTCATAAAAACGATCGAAGACTAATTGCTTTTACTCCTTGCTAGCTCGTTTTTAAAACACGTACAACTCGCTTTACTATCAGTAGCGTGTTACACAAATATTACAAAAATCAGACGGCTGCAGGGTAATGCAAGCCACGCGCGATCGCCCAACTATGCAGAAATTCGTCAATCCCCTCCCCCAAAACCATGTTGGGGACACAGGCGCCTCGGCGATTGATGAAGTCAGCTCATTTTCCGAGTCCGACACTAATTAGAGGGCCTGCCCGTGTGACGCCCTGACAACCTGCAGAGTCGCCTTGCTAGAGCTGAGTAACTCGAGCCAATCCGTTTATGAAGGAGGCAAAAGGGATTTGCGCGGTGACGAACTGCGGGGCCGGCTACTCGGTCGGTGCGGAGGTGGCGACGACCGACGGACTGGAAAATCGGGGTTCGCAGCCCCCCCCCCCCTGGAAATTTAGTGGTGCCTCATCGTCTCCTCGGGCCATGATGCTTTGCTTCGCTAGCCGCATCCCTTGCTCCCCCGTGTCCCAGCTGCGTCCACCTTGAGCCCAGCAGGACTATAATACAGAGATTGCTCTGAGCTCACAAGAGCGCCATCGGTCGCCTTCTTTCTTCCTCTTTGAGTTCGTGCTGCCCGAAGTGCAAGAAGGTACAACAAACGCATCGAATTGCAGGTAAGGCAACGCCGATTCCAGTTAGAAAAGCTGAATTCAGGAAATAGGAGACCGAAGTCAATATGCAGGTATTTTCCTACTTATCAGTGGGATTAAGCGATTGTCGAAGATATTCGAAATCCGAAGCGGATAATTGCTTTGGCCAGGTGGGGTTTAGTGGGCCGTCTGTTCTCTGCATCAAGGATTCCTTGTTCTGAGCATCGAAGCGATCCCGGGGGTCTGAATTATTGAAAGCAGCTGCAGCCGAGCGGAACTCCGATCAGCCGCGATCGGCATCAGGTCGTCCAGATTAAATTTCACGCATCCCTTCAAGTATGCGGAGAGACGATTGCAAATTTTTCTGTTGAAAAAAATGCCGGGCAGGTCGATCGCGACACGAAGACGCAGGGGAATCGAGAGAGGCTGGAACAGATCGCAGATGGCAGCCGGATAAAGAGGGAGACTGCAGCAAACAAGCGCAGGAATTGGCGGCAATGTCTCGATGACGTTCCTCTGATGAGCTCGACATAGACTTGGGCGCCATCGGGCTGGGGGGGGGGAGGGGGCGATTCCGGCATGGCGATGTTCCATCCGCTGCCCCAATAATTGCTGACATCTTCCATTTAGCTTCACCTCCTCTTCAGCCCAGCTGCGCCGAGCCAATTTCCTCGAGAATATTGCCAAAGAAAAATGGCCGGCAATGGCACCTCTTTCTTAAGACGCGCAGGCAAGAAGACTATTTTTTTGCGGCGGCCTCCGATTTCATATGCAGCCTTTTCCCATTCGCCACCGCAGGCGCACTGCCGCTTGTCACAGGCCTCAACAAGCTGCCTTTGGCCCGTCATTTTTCTCCATTTTAGCGGCTATTTTTGCACCGTATCGCCCTCGCTCGCCCTCTCTCTTCCTCTCTCTCTTTTTAAGTCTCTCCCATTTCACTCAGCGTTTGTGGACAAAAAACTTTACCCTCTCTTCCCCTACTTAAGCCTCTGTTTTGTATTTTTTTCTCCCCAGGCCGAGCCGCTCCTCAGGGCACCGAGGCTCACCAAAAGGAAAAAAACAGATCAGCCACGTCAACTTCGCCCCGACCGCGTCAACCTTCAAATTGGCCCTGGAAGGAGGAGGCGTGAAAAAAATATCCGCCAGGAAAAATCCAGACAACGGCAGGCAATGCTTCATCATCAAATAAATCTGCTGCAGTTGCTGTGGCCGTTGCTACTGTCACTCGTCCAGTTGGTGCTTTCAGTTTCGGCAGGTAAGCATTCAGCCCGCCTTTATCTGAAATAAATATTCGCACGAGGCTGCTGGCCACCCTGGCCCAACGCCTTCGGCGACATCGTCCCACAACCAACCACTCGCTTGTGAGGCAATTGTACAGCGGCCCAGACTTTCTAATCGTCAGGCATGTACACCTCTCTGTGCCTTCGGGGTTCGCCCTGATGTGTGTGAATCGTGCGACAACCCCCGGGCACACAAGCCCCAAACGAACGCGGTTTTGTACGGAATCAAACCATGGGTCGCGTGGCTGCTCTGCCCCTTTATCCATCCTTCTTATGCTCTACTATTCTGAGTGATCCCCCGTTGCCATTGACAACATTTTCAGCGGGCGACGTCAAACACACGGTGATGTCCACCTGTCTGGAGGAGGACCACAGCAGCAGTTTCTCTGTAGGCGATTCAAACTTCATGCCAACAACACCAGTTCAGCTGAGCTGCCCGCCCGGCCAGCGAATTCACATCCAGCATTCCTTTTTTGGCGCTGGGACTGGCGGCCATTGCCGGCACATCCGCGGCAACTGCTTCCGCATGGACGCCAGTCTCAACCGGGTGTGCAACGGTCTCACCGACTGCGTCACCAGCGTGCGCAGCTCGGGCCCGATCGCGCCCAGCGGAGCCTGCCAGAAGCCGGTCAGGCCGACCTACTACCAGGCTGTGTACGACTGCGTGTCGGCTAAGGAACTGCACGACGTCTGCAAGACCGGACGGTTGGTTGGCCAGTTGGGTCACGTGATCAGTCCGGCTTATCCGGAAGCATATCCGGCGGGACTTAACTGCACCCTGACGATCAGCTT